>JAULAV010003340.1:0-79814 GCA_030789695.1 Scilla litardierei
TGGAGGTCTTCATGGACGATTTTTTCGTCTATGGCACCGAGTTTGATAGTTGCTTAGCTAATTTGTCCAAGATCTTGGAGCGATGCCAAGATAACAACCTTACTTTAAATTGGGAGAAATGTCACTTCATGGTGACAGAAGGAGCGGTTCTTGGGCATGTCATTCCCTATAAAGGAATTGAGGTTGATAAGGCCAAGGTAGAGGTTATCAAAAGCTTGCCGCCACCTACCAACCTTAAAGGCATCCGTGGTTTTCTAGGGTACGCCGGTTTTTACCGACGCTTTATAAAAGATTTTTCCAATATTGCTCGCCCTCTCACGGAGCTCCTAGCTAATGACGCTCCTTTTGTGTTTACTAATACTTGTTTGCTAGCTTTCAACAGGTTAAAGAAAGCTCTTATCTCGGCGCCGATTATACAACCACCAGACTGGACTCTGCCATTTAAGCTTATGTGTGATGCTAGTGACCAAGCGGTGGGAGTTGTGCTTGGCCAAATAAAGGAGAGGAAGCTCCATGCTATATATTGTTGGATATGGAAGACGTTTGTACACCATTGTGGGGGATGTACGAGGGAATACGGACCTCGAACGTCGCGTACACGAAGTCATGTGCAAAGGGAATCTGTTCCCTTGCGGAGAGGATCTCTGGATGAGTAGGAAAGTCGATTTATATATGCGTAAGTGCATGCGACATATGGCTAATAAAGGGGGAATATCTTAAGCTTATGTTGTACCATGCATATGGTACAACTTAAGCTTATAATGTGCCATGTATCATGGTACACCTTAATTAAGTTGTTCCAAAGGAACAACTTACCCTAAAATAACTACCTTGGGGGCTATAAATAAGACCCAAGGGTAAGCCATTTCTTACACCTTTTGCATGGCATTCATGCATGCAACTTCATTCTAGCGAAGCTCTGCAAAAATCCTTTCTCTTCCTCTATCCAAGTTCTTAATCTAAAATAGAGATTTAGATTGTGGATTAGTAGCCTTACTCCGTTCGTGAGAAGACTCGATCCGTCGTGGCGAATCCGAAGGCAAAGTTCCGAGACTACCGTTCCGCATACGCAAGCGTAAGTCTCAACTTTAATTATCGATCCTAACTCTGTTTTGGCAGGATCCTACATTGGTATCAGAGCCATATGGGTTCGCCCCGGTCAAACCACCGCCCCGTCGAAACTATGAACGAGTCGTTGTCTTTTTCACGAATGGGTCTCCTACCATTACGGATATGGTAGGAACGCTTCGTGACGGAGAGAACGCAGCGGTTGTTCTTTTCACGTTAGGGTCTCCTATCATTACGGATATGGTAGGAACTCTCCGTGACGGGAAGAACCGACCGTTCACGTAGTACGTTATTTATTTTTTGGCACACGGCCATTAGGAAATAACTAATTTCTCGACGAACGGGTGCTTCATCGACGAACGGGTGCTTCATCGAGGAAGATGATGGTAGTTATTTCCATCGGGTAAGATGAAATTTGGTGCATGTGCACCATGGCCAAATGGGCTATGAAGGCCATGCACCCCCCCTCCACTTGCGGAGGGGGTTGGCTACGGCCAATAACCACCACGGCCACCCCTCCGGCGGGGTGTGCGGCAACCCCATTCTAAGGGGGTGGCCGGCCATGGCCAAAGGGGTCATGGCCGGCCAACGCCAAATGGCCTTGGCCATGACCGGCCATGGCCAAGCCATGGCCGGCCATGGCCAGGCCGGCAGTGGCCGGCCAAGGCCTGGCCGGCCCTGGCAGTGGCCAGGGCCGGCGCCCTGGCCTCGGCCCGGGCCTGGCCGGCCCTGGCAGAGGCCAGGGCCAATGCCCTGGCCTCGGCCAGGGCATGGCCGGCCCTGGCCGGCCTCGGCCAGGGCAGAGGCCCTGGCCGAGGGGCCAGGGCCCCTGGCCGGCCCTTGGCCAAGCCCCGGCCAGGGCAGAGGCCCTGGCCGGGAAGAAATTGCAGACCAAAAATTGGTCGACCAATTTGGTGTTTTTGGTCGACCAATCTGGCAGAAGGCCTGGGTCGATTGCAAACTTGCCTACTGACCCATACGGGGTGACAAAAGGCCTTGGCCAAACTCGAATGTGCCGATTAGCCCATACGGGGCTAACCACAGTGCCGACTAGTTCATACGGGACTAAACGTTTTAATGAAGTTTTTTTCATTGGGCTCTACTCTTTGAAGATTAGCCATAGTGCTCTACTTCATGCGAGATTAGCCATGTCATTGTGCTCTACTCTACGGAGATTAGCCAATGTACTTGTGACGTTGTGCTCTACTCTACGGAGATTAGCCAACGTGCTTTCAAAATTTTTTTTATGAAAAAGATGTTTTTCAAACAGGTTATGTCCCGTCCTTAATCGGGATAGCGCAATTTAGAATTCCAAGTCCTACCACGATCCGGCCATGGTTATCTAACCCATGGGTGTGTAGAACAGGTCTCGTGGCTTGGCAATTGTTGCGCTAAAATTCTTTGCGCAAATTCTCATCTATTCCATTTTGAAAGATATGTTTTTCAAAGTATTTTTCCGCTGCTAATACCATACGGTTATTATTTCTGATTTCTTTTTACTTGAGATAAGTAAGAGGGATACTGTGAAAGTTACTTCTAGATGGTAGTTGGGAACGTAGTGAACTTCTCGATTCTAGAGTAACATTTCAACGCATCCAAGGAACTTATCAAGTGTTTAAAGAATCGAAACTTTATGCATAGAATTTTGATCGTGTTTTTCATTCTCTTTGCAGTTTTTTGAATCGAATATGTCTACCGCTTCTAAGAACATTGTCGCAGAGCTTAACAAAGGTGAAAAGCTCAACGGCGACAATTATAAACTTTGGTCAATAAAAATCCAATATGTTTTGGAGGAGCAAGATGTGCTCGAAACACTCCAAAACATAATGGAAGAACCTGAGTTGGGCAATACGGCACAACACAAGAGGGACCAGGAAGCTTATGATACTTGGACTCGAAAGAACAAAATAGCACGTATTACGTTACTGTCCGCCATGGACAATGACATAATGTGTCTATTTCGGGAATTCGACCTAGCCAAAGACATATGGTCTGAGCTAGAGATAAAGTTTGGTGGAACTTCGGTTACCAAACTCCGCTCCTTAAATATTCAATTTGATTCGTACAAGATGCGGCGAGATCATTCCATGAAAAAGCATCTCCGCCACATGGCGAATCTTATATCTGAATTAAAGGATGCGGGTGTTACTGTCTGACGAACAGCAGATCCAAGCAGTCATTCGTTCACTCCCAGATAGCTGGGATAACATAAAAATGCATCTCACTCATAATGAGTGCATTAAAACTTTAAGCGATGTATCGAAACACCTCGAACTCGAGGAAGAGCGGATTCAAGCCGCAAAACCAAGTGCAGAAGTGCACGTGGCCGCTAGTTCCTCACATGGAGGAAATAAGCGGAAGAATAAACGCTTAAGGTTTGTGAACAAACGAAAGCAAGAACCGGAAACCTCAAAGAAGACTAAGAACAAAAAGTGGCAAAAGAATGTGCACTCAAAGAAGAAAAACTTGAAGAAGATCAAGTGCTTTAAGTGCAACAAGTACGGTCACTTCGCCCGTACATGTACGGATAGAAGTGATAAGGTAACTTGTAGGGCTAGTTACATATGTGTTTCTAGTTCCATGTTTCTTGCTGAATCTAACTATTTTTGGTTGATTGATTCAGGGGCCACAGACCACGTAGCGAAGGACAGAAGGTTCTTCGTAGAGTATCGAAGGATAACTCAAGGAACAAAGTGGATATACGTCGGCAACAACACTCGTGTTGAAGTCAAAGGCGTCGGAACATGCAAGCTAGTTCTCGACAACGGCCGGACTTTATTATTGCACGACGTCCTCTTTGCTCCAGATATTAGAAGAAATATCGTATCCGTGGTCATGTTAATGTCTTTAGATTATGAGTGGAGGTTCTATAAACAATATGTTGACCTTGTTTGTAATAATTCTTTGATTGGTTCTGGTAATGTTTGTAATGAATTAATTGTTTTAAACATAATGTATGATGATTCTTCTTCCATTAATGAAAGTTTTCATTTGACAAATGCTTCTAACTCTGAATCTGAGATCATTTGTTGGCATGCAAGACTTGGTCATATTGGACCAACTAGAATGGATAGACTTGCCAAAAGTGGCTTGCTATCTAATGTTTCAAAAGTTGAAATGTCAACTTGCGAACATTGTCTTGTAGGGAAAACTTGTCGCAAGCCGTTTGGAACTGGCACAAGGGCCGAAGTTCCATTACAGCTTATCCATTCGGACATTTGCGGTCCAATGAATGTTAAGACAAGACGCGGGAAGTCCTATTTCATCACCTTCATTGATGATTTCACTCGTTTCGGTCACATCTATTTGATTTCCCACAAACATGAAGCTTTAACTTGCTTCAAAAACTATATGAGTTTAGTGGAAATTCAACTAGATCGCAAGATAAAGGTCTTGCGAACCGATCGGGGTGGAGAATATAAATCAACGAGTTTTAAGGAACTCTGTGATGAAAAAGGCATAGTTCATCAAATAACTATGCCCTATACTCCACAACAAAATGGTGTTGCGGAAAGAAGAAATAGGACATTGATGGAAATGGTCCGATCAATGATGTCACAGGCAAATTTGCCTATCACCTTTTGGGGTGATGCATTATTGACGGCTGCGTTCATCTTAAACCGTGTACCCTCGAAGTCGGTAAGTTCTACTCCTTATGAGTTGTGGAACAATAGAACTCCAGACTTAAGCATTCTAAAACCTTGGGGTTGTGCCTCTTATGCACATTTATCCTCTCACAAATATGGCAAACTTGGGCCGCGTGGGAGGAAGTGTATCTTCATCCGATACGCTGAAAACTCCAAAGGATATGCTTTCGTCGGTCAAGAGGACAATGGGGGTCTTATAGAATTCGAATCGAGGGATGTTGTCTTCTTGGAAAATGAGTTTCCAAGACAGGGTGAGATAAGTCAAGACTTATCCTTGTTTGAGACTTGAGATCAAGAAGGATCAGAACGTTCGAGTGGGAGAATTCTTGGTGAAGAAGAAAATATGTTTCAAACTTCACCAATGGATGATATGAACGATACCAATCCTATTCCGAGTGGGAGTGATATTATTCCAAGTGGGAGTACTGTCATTCCAAGTGGGAGTGATCAAACTCAAGCAAGACGTAGTAATCGAACGAGGCTAACACCTCTGAGATTTGAGGATGAATTTCCTCAAACATTCATGACATTACTACAAGATGATGACGAACCTGCAAATTTCAAACAGGCCGTCACATGCCCTGCTAAAGATAAATGGATAGCGGCAATGGAAGAAGAACTTCAATCCATGAAAACAAACCAAGTCTGGGACTTGGTTGATTTACCTAAGGGACGTAGAGCCATTGGGAACAAGTGGGTTCTCAAAATCAAGCATAAGGCTGATGGCTCCATCGAGAAATATAAAGTTCGCCTTGTTGCGAAAGGTTTCACGCAACAGGAAGGAATAGACTACGAAGAGACTTTCTCTCCTGTCGTGCGTTTTACCTCCATTCGCTTAATTCTGGCAATGGTGGCTTGTTTGGACCTCGAGTTACATCAGATGGATGTAAAGACTGCTTTTCTTAACGGAGAACTAGATGAGGAGATCTACATGGAACAACCAAACGGGTTTGTACAAGAAGAAAACAAACATAAGGTTTGTAAACTTCGTAAATCCATATATGGTCTTAAACAATCCTCAAGGCAGTGGTATATGCGCTTTCAAGAAGTCGTTTTGTCGTATGGTTTCTCCATGCTCGACGAAGACAACTGCGTATATATTAAGAGGATTAAAAACAAGTATGTAATTATGTCTCTTTATGTAGATGACATACTTATAGCCGAAAATGATAAGCATCTTATCATGGATATCAAAGCTTGGCTTTCATCCGTCTTTGAGATGAAAGACATGGGTGAAGCTGCATATATCCTTGGGGTTAAGATCTCAAGGAATCGTTCCAAGAAACTTCTTTCTCTCTCTCAAGAGACATATATAAAGAAAGTTTTAGAACGGTTTAATATGCAGGACTGCAAGCCAATTGATACTCCAATAAGCAAAGGCGAGGGTCTATGTTTGGAAATGTGTCCCAAAGATCCAAAAGAAAAGAAAGCTATGGAAAAAGTTCCATACTCCAGTGCTGTCGGGAGTCTAATGTACGCCATGATGTGTACCAGACCGGACATTTGCTATGCTGTTGGTATGGTAAGCCGTTACCAATCCAACCCAGGACAAGCACACTGGAAAGCGGTTAAGAGGATATTAAGATACCTCAAAGGGACTGCGGACTATGCGTTATGCTATCAAGGCAATACCTTGAGAATCGAAGGCTATACCGATGCTAATTGGGCGGGTGATCTCGACGAGCGAAGATCTACCTCAGGCTTTGTTTACTTGCTCGGGAATGGTGCAATATCCTGGAGCAGTAAGAAGCAAACCTGCATCGCCTTATCAACCATGGAAGCCGAATTCGTAGCATTCAGCATGGCGGTCCAAGAAGCTGTTTGGCTTAGGAAATTCTTAGACAGGCTGACGAATGCTTCTGACTCGAGCACTGTTCCCATATACAGTGATAGTCAAGCTTCGATTGCTTACGTCAAAGATCCTAAATTTCATTGTAAGACCAAACACATTGACATTCGATTCAAGTTTGCGAAGGACTATGACAAACGGAAGGAAGTAGACATAGGATACATATCCACGCATGAGATGATAGCGGATCCCCTTACTAAGGCGATCCCCAGAGATGTGTTTTTTAAACACTTATCATCTATGGGAATGCGTAGGTGCTGAGCTGTATCATGTAATATTTCCCATGTCTATAGAAGATCAAAGTTTAATTTGCATACAAGTTTCTCACAAATGATTTTATGTACATTTGTGTTGAAGTCTCAGCTATTTTATTGTGTGTATGTCGGACAGATTAAGGTTGGCTCTCTCACATGAGCAACCGCCTTATCTTATCAGATGGATAAGATAGAGATGAGACTAGTTTAAAGTCAAAATCATTAAATGATTTAGAGTCGTGACTTAAACAAGATAGTCGAATGAAAGATCTGCATCATATGGATGCTTACAAAAGATCTGAGATCTATATCACAAGGATATTTGAAAGAGATCTCGTAGGTTTTAAATCCTATCTGTCTTATGCAGGATGAGAGTCCGTGAATATTTCACGAGTAGTAAGGGGACTCAAAAAGATAGGCACTGTGGTGTCTGATCTTTTCATCCGTACAACATCATTAAGACATACTCTCCCTGGGAAAGGAGTGATGTTGTAATACGTGTTCATACCACGTATGCATTTCGACCACTGAGTTAGTAGCAATAGTGTTTGCTATTATGTGAGACTCAAAGGCCATATGGGTCTTAACTCTTACCCTCAAGGACTCCAATTGGTTCCTTTAGATTTGACGAGATGATCGCTATCTTAGCGTGTTGCTAATGGGCTATGATAATTCGGCTCGGCGGGACACGTTAGAAAAGCGAATCAAGTCAAGATCAGAAGGTTCGCAAGAAGAGGAAGATTGATTTCATATTCACATTTGGACTTTAATGATTCAAAGCTGGCCAACCAATTGCAATCCAGATGGGATTCAATTGTTGAATATAAAGTACAAGAAATGTGAAGAAATAATCTAGGGTAAAGCATGCGTTGAACTACTCAACTTTGCACCTTCGAGGTCGTTGTGTATCTCTAACAAGTGCACAACAACAGACTCTACGCGCATGACGGTCGCACGGTCTACTTCTCGGTATGATAGATGAAAGAACTAAGGGAAAGACGTTCTCTTACAATCCCCTCAAGTGTGAGTGGGAGATGTTGGATATGGAAGACGTTTGTACACCCTTGTGGTGGATGTACGAGGGAATACGGACCTCGAACGTCACGTACACGAAGTCGTGTGCAAAGGGAATCTGTTCCCTTGCGGAGAGGATCTCTGGATGAGTAGGAAAGTCGCTTTATATATGCGTAAGTGCATGCGACATATGGCTAATAAAGGGGGAATATCTTAAGCTTATGTTGTACCATGCATATGGTACAACTTAAGCTTATAATGTGCCATGTATCATGGTACACCTTAATTAAGTTGTTCCAAAGGAACAACTTACCCTAAAATAACTACCTTGGGGGCTATAAATAAGACCCAAGGGTAAGCCATTTCTTACACCTTTTGCATGGCATTCATGCATGCAACTTCATTCTAGCGAAGCTCTGCAGAAATCCTTTCTCTTCCTCTATCCAAGTTCTTAATCTAAAATAGAGATTTAGATTGTGGATTAGTAGCCTTACTCCGTTCGTGAGAAGACTCGATCCGTCGTGGCGAATCCAAAGGCAAAGTTCCGAGACTACCGTTCCGCATACGCAAGCGTAAGTCTCAACTTTAATTATCGATCCTAACTCTATTTTGGCAGGATCCTACATATACTACGCTAGCAAAACACTGGATGATGCTCAAAAGAACTACACTACCACGGAGAAAGAGCTGCTAGCCGTAGTCTATTCTATAGAGAAGTTCAGATCCTACCTTTTGGGGTCCAAGGTGATCATCCACACGGACCACGCCGCGTTGAAGTATCTGCTAAGCAAGAAGGATGCTAAACCACGTCTAATACGGTGGATCCTTCTGCTCCAAGAATTTGACATCGAGATCAAAGACAAGAAGGGGGTAGAAAATGTGGTGGCAGACTATTTGTCGCGATTGATTCAGAGGCACGGGGACAACAGCTTACTGATTGACGATGCGTTCACCGGTGAACAACTTTTTCTGGCAAATACCTCTGAAGCTCCCTGGTACGCCGACATAGTGAATTATTTGGTGAGTGGGATAGTTCCGCACGGGTTGGCGACTTATTCAAGGAGGAAGTTCCTACATGATGCAAAAAGATACTTCTGGGACGACCCATATTTGTTCAGGATGTGCGCCGACGAGATCATCAGACGATGTATCCCTAAAGAAGAAGCAACTTCCATCATGTCGCATTGCCATGATCAGCCATGTGGTGGGCACGTAGCGGTCACCAAGACCACGGTGAAAATTCTTCAAAGTGGCTTCTACTGGCCTACTATATTCAGGGATGCTAACGAATACATAAGGAAGTGCGACAGATGCCAGAGGACTAGGAATATCACAAAGAAGAATGAAACGCCCCTCCACGGCATCTTGGAGATAGAACTATTTGACTGCTGGGGCGTCGATTTCATAGGGCCCTTCCCATCTAGTAACGGCAACAAGTATATCTTGGTTGCCATTGATTATGTCTCGAAATGGGTGGAAGCCATAGTCACCCCGATAAACGACGCGAGGATAGTGGAAAAATTTTCAAGAATACTATTTTCCCTCGCTTCGGAGTCCCCGGATGATTATAAGTGATGGGGGAGTCATTTTATCGAAAGAAAATTCGAGGCAATGCTGAAAAAGTATGGGGTTCTTCACAAGGTCGCCCTCGCCTACCACCCTCAGACCAGCGGCCAAATGGAAGTATCTAATAGGGAGATAAAAAGCATCCTGGAAAAAACAGTAAGTGCCTCAAGGAAGGATTGGTCGCACAAGTTGGGCGACGCCCTTTGGGCATACCGCACTGCCTTCAAAACCCCCATCGGCACAACTCCATACAGGCTGGTATATGGAAAAGCTTGTCACCTCCTGGTAGAATTGGAGCATAGGGCATATTGGGCAGTGAAGAAGATGAATTTTGATTATCAAGGTATCGCCACACGACGAGCCCTTCATTGTAATGAGTTGGACGAAATTCAGCGACATGCTTATAAAAATGCGAAGATATACAAGGAAAGAACCAAAGCTTATCACGATAAAAACATCACGGTGGTTCGCCATGATGTCGGCGACCAGGTGCTTCTATATAACTCAATACTACGCCTTTTCCCCGGGAAGCTAAAATCGAGGTGGTCCGGCCCCTACAAAATAGTAAGCTTATCTCCAGGAGGCGCTGTCGAGCTCAAGGGAAAAACGGAAATTTCAAGGTCAATGGCCAGATAGGGATGAGAATGGGCAGGCCTAAAGCCCGTTTGGGCTTCCAATTGGGCACGCCACATCATCATCCCTACAAAATCCTTCACAACTCCTTCTAGGATTTGTGAAGGATTTTGTAGGGATGATGATGTGGCGTGCCCAATTGGAAGCCCAAACGGGCTTTGTGCCTGCCCATTCTCATCCCTATGGCCAGAGAATTAAACCCTACAGAGCTGAAGGACCAATAGGACCAGAGGAGACATACTTCCTCGAGGGATCCCCCAATGACAACTGATAAATTAAGGGGAGTCGAGCTCACGACTAAAAACGAGCGCTTATTAGGAGGCAACCCAATTTTCTGGATTTTGAATCTTCTTTTTTCTGTTCCTTACTCTTCTTTTATACATTTTAGAAATAAAATTCTGAAACCCATACAAGAATTGATGAATTACTCCCTTGTGCAGGTCAGATATGAGAGTAGACCACTATGAGGAAGGAGTGTAGCAGGATACAGTCCAGGAAGTCAGGCAGAAAAAGCACAAGCGACTCGACCGAGCAGACTTGCTGCTTAGTCGAGTGGCACAGACACGAAAAACTGAGTGTGAAAGCACAATATCAGCTCGGCCCGAGTAGCATCTGCTCGGCCCGAGTACAAAAATGGACTCGGCCCGAGCATCTCTATACTCGGTCGAGTTTTACAGGGTGCTGGAGTTGGGGAGAAAGCGTCACTCTGTCAACCTGGACGGAGTATTTTTGACCCGGCCAGAGTACAATGTGACTCGACCGAGCAGCTTCCTGCTCGATCGAGTTTTACAGGTTCTAGAATTTGAGAAGAAAATTTCACTCTGCCAACCCAGACGACATTTATTGGCTCGGCCCGAGTAAGAGGCGACTCGATCGAGCAGCTTCCTACTCGACCGAGCTGGCTGAAGGCGTATTCCACTCTTTCCCTGCGTGCTCGATCGAGCATCCAGAGAACTCAGTCCAAGTCACTCCCATCTCCAACCGACTCGACCGAGCAACTGTGTTGCTCGGTCCGAGTCTCGCCTTGCTACTGTTCGGGTCGCCTCGCTTCTTACCCTACCCGCTTCCGCCTCTTCGAATCCTAACCCTACTCATATTTCCCATCCTCCCTCACGCTGGTGCCATCTCTCCTGAGCCCTCCCTTTTCCCCACGAAGCCGCCTCTCTTCGTTTGCAATTCAACCGAGCACTGTTCAAGAATTTAATCTGTTGTTTCCCTTGTTTAAAAATACTGACATCCTCCTTGTTCCTCTTTCAGGTTTGAATCGCCAACGTCAAGGGATACTTCTTTGAAAAGCTTGGGGGATAATTTGGATCGGCGGCAACCACGACATCGAAGCAAAATGCCATCTTTTTGAAGTCGGTAAACTCGTCCCATATCTACTTTACATATCACATCTTTATTCTCCTCCACCTACACAATGCCTCCACGTCGTGCTAGACCTGCTAACACCGGCACATCCAACCCTAGGCCTACTCGGCGCACACGTCGCACACGCTCTCCCACCCAAGCCACCACTGCCGCCGATTCGTCCACCGCCACCCTTGCACCACCTCCCGCCACATGCCCCTCCGGGCCCCTTTACATAGGCGACACAAAATACGAGGTCACATTCCGTGACGATGACCAAGAAGACCGCTTTGGCACCATGATCCAACTAGCAGGATACTATGGTAATGCGATAAATCAACAGTCGGTTGAGTGCGATCTGTCGTTCCTTCAGAGCCTCATGCGTCACATTCGAATTGACCCACCCCACGAGTTTCGACCTGACCTTCCACCTCCCACCACCCTGGGTCCATAGCAGAGGGACCCATCACCACCCCCAGAGGGTGGTGCCTCTGCTTGATGTTGTCCGTACCAGCTTTTGCCTCCCCCATATATTTTGTGCACATCTGTCTTTTCGGGGCCATACTTTTAGATAGCTTTGGGGAGGACCCACGCATGTATCATCTCTCATATTGCATTGCATCATACCATATTTTTATTTTTTTTATTTTCCTTTTATTACATAGTTTTTACTTTATTTCCCCTCCCACACCACCCCTTTAGCATCATCTCCCACTGACAAGCGTTTTCTTAGCAGTGAGGACACTGCTAGGTTTAGCTTGGGGGATGAGCGCTCCCGCTTTATTTTTATTTTTATTTTTATTTTCCTTTTTCCTCCCTTATTTTCAGTTTTTATTTTCCTTTTTCACCATTTTCCCGCCTCGTTTTATTTTTTCTCATTTTGCATCATATCTTCTGCTTTTCTCCATGCATGCATCTCTTTTTATTTATTTTCCCTTTTTCTCTGTTTCTTTTTATTTTCTGCTAAGGATGGTCCACATGATGATATCTCTCTAGGCTTTATTAGTTTTTGTGATGCTCATCTCTTTGGCATGCTATTAGAGTTAATTTCAGTTTTATTATCTATATGCATGCTCTTCTTTTGATGATCTGTCTTAATTAATACCTGAAATGAATTGAAAATCAATTGCATGAACTAGTATTTAGTATGATTTATGTTGGAAAATGCACCCAGGTTCACACATCACTAGAACACTTGGAGCACATGTTTTCCTTATCTTATTCACTTCTGCTTGCATGCCTGCTGATATTGTGATTATTACCGCATGCCGTTTTCAGTATTCATTTAGAGAAGTGAAAATATTCATACTTTATATGAGTTTAGTTCGGGTTTAATTTTATCAAACTGATGTGCACCATCTTATGAGTGAACCGAGAGTCCCATTATTTTCCTTCTCCACATATCTATTTTATCTCTATATATCAGTTGGTTACACCCACATAGCTACTTTACCACATCTCACTTCCCAATCCCAAAAAGAAAAAGAATAGCTCCTAAATGAAAAAAAAATTTATGTGTATATATTCATATCTGAAAAGAAAAAAAGAGAAAGAAAATGAATAAATACGGTTTTATTTCATTTCATTAGAAGCTATCAATTATTCTGGAAAGAAAAATTAAATTCCATATCATTTTCATTGATGCGATGCCTCAAGCTAAGCTTGGGGGGGTAAACCAACTGATCATACGAGTGAGCTTGACATTAGAGTGGAGACGGTGCACATTGGAGAGATTTTATAAACCCCAAACTTTACGAATTACTTTAGTTTTGGAGATTTTTCATGTATCTAATTGAATATCTGAATGGCATGATCTTTCCTATTCTTTATTGCATGTTGTGTGAATCTTTTGTGCCTCTTGTGTATCTGTGATTGAAAGGGCGTTGCCAACTCTTTATACTAGACTCTAGGGATTGCATGAGATTGATATGATTTGACAGTTTTATTTCAGTAGATCCATGTTCTTTGCCTTTATTGCATGTCATATGATATATAAAGCTAGAAATTACAAATAGCATGTATGTTTAGCACTCAGAGCATCGTCATAGACTTTTTATGCATGAGATCTGACCGATCATCCTTAGCACTTTCCTCTCACTTCTCTCTTTTTGTTTTTCATTCTTCTCTATTTTCATTTTCATATTTTTATTTTATTTTCCTCCCGGCGTACCGATTATTCGTCTTCCTCGAGGACGAGTAAGAGGTAAGCTTGGGGGGATTTTGATGTGTCCATATTTTATATCATTTTCATATCATTATCTCATCGCATTGCATATCATTTTCGCATCCAAATCCCACTTTTTACTATGATTCTGCATTTCTGACGATATTTTCGAGTTTCGTAGTGTTTTGTGAATTTTCAGGGATTTTGGAGCGATTTGGACCCCTATCCGGGTATGGACACATCCGACGTGCCCATGAGCTCGTTGGCAGGGCTCTGGAGGAGTTCGTCGCATTCCCGGAGCCATTGGAGGAGAGAAGAAGGAGGAGAGAGAGAGAGAGAGAGAGAGAGAGAGAGAGAGAGAGAGAGAGAGAGAGAGAGAGAGAGAGAGAGAGAGCAGAGGGAGAAGCCCAGGATGCTGCAGGATATTTTTCCAGAAAATGCTCGGACCGAGCCATATCAGCCTGAGGAGGGAACAGATACGGGCTGATCCGAACCGAGCAGCTCATCTGTTCGATCGAGCAGCCCAATATTTCACAGCCCGAGCAGCGCCCGAGCGCCAGACCGAGCCGATCCTACTTGGACCGAGCAGATCCTACTCGGTCCGGATCAACTTCTCCAAGCAGCCGAGCAGCAAGCTACACGGGCCGGATTACTGGCCGAGCATCAGCTGCTTGGGCCGAGTAGCCTACTCGGTCGGTGACACCAAGGGCGTTTTTTGGAAAGATTTGAACGAGCGCGCATCGCGTGATTTCGGCAGCGACTGAAGCTCGCGATCTGAGGACTGCGTAGGGGGACTTCACTTAGACTTTTGTTAGGATTTTTCGGGGAGCAAGCTCCAGTGATTTTTGGATAGAAACTTTTGGATTAATTTTTCTTGTAAGCGATTGCTGGATCATTTTTAAGGAAGATTATCGTTTCTTGTTCTTGTCTGGATCTATTACTCGTTCATCCTCGCTGAAAGTTCTTTTAGCCCTAAACTCTCAATTGTTAAAGATGTTTTGCTCTGTGAAATTGATGATTTTGTCTGTCGTTATTATCATGAGTGAGTAGATCTAATATAGGGTTGATGGGTTAGCCCTAGGATTTAAGGGGGGAAATGTAGATCTGGATCCCTGCGTTGAATTGGGGATTTAGGGTTGTATTTTGGTAGATCCTACCGAATCCGTAGATAACACGTACTGAGATCATGCCCACGGTCTGTGGAATTGATGTGCTTAAGGGGTTTCTAGGGATTCGAATAGGGAAATCGGTGGATCCAATCAAGGCACGTGACCATGCTGTTGAGTATTGGACTCCCCGGATTTGGTTTTGGATGATGAGCAAACATAAATAATTCATGAACTAACAATTTGTGAGCGCAGTTATGGAGATCGTCGCCAAATTCACGAGAACACACAAAGCGACATCTCAAGACTTCTCAAAGCTCGTATTCAATGCCTAAAGCTTCGTTGAAGCTTTTGGATCATTTTGGAAGTCATGAATATTTGATCAAAGCTCTCGAAGACCGTTCTTTAAGGTTTTATTTATAGTCTTTTGGTTTCGATCTATAGAATGTTAAGCCTTGAGTATATCTTACATTTCTATCTTCATAACGCTCATATCTTAGCTCTAGGATCTTAGTAGAAGTCCATTCTAACTTCCTCGAAGCATCGCGCTTCGATTCGGACTTTATTGTGCATGTTAGTTGGTTCAAGAAGAAGAACTGACCGACTAGATGGTGATCTAGTCGGTCAGCAAAGCTTCTTGGACCGACTAGTTTCAGTTTGTATTTTCTTGCTCAGTACTGTTTACAGTTAGTCGGTCTACGTTGACTCACCGACCGACTAGTTTGTGAACTAGTCGGTCAGTGATGCTTCTTTGACCGACTAGTTGTGCTTTACTGTACATGCCAATTTTCTCCTAAGCTACTGTTTATCGTTAGTCGGTCTAAGAACGTTTGGCGACCGACTAGTTGATAATCTAGTCGGTCAACATTTGTTCTTGGACCGACTAAATCAATTTGTATTCAGACTATTTGTTTTTGACTCTTAGTCGGTCTACGTTCACTGACCGACCGACTAGTTGTGGAACTAGTCGGTCAGACAGTCTTCTTGGACCGACTAGATTTCTAGGTCTGAAATTCAATCTCTTCACTGTTCTTCACTTAGTCGGTCTATGTTGTTTGACCGACTGACTAGTTGATGAACTAGTCAGTCAGTGGTTGTTCTTTGACCGACTAACTGCTTCAGATTTCCAACCGTTGGGATTTGACCTAGCTCGTTTTTATGGGCCCCTATAAATACGAACCTTGGTCATTTCTCTCTAGGTTAGAGCTGCTATTAAGAGATTCATTGAGATTGAAAGAGCTAGAGATTCTCACTCATTTCCAAAGCTCTCTTCCTCACAAGAAATCCATTCTCTCACTTTCTAGATCTAGAATCCATCTTGAGAGAAGTTTGTTCTTGGTGAGCCCTTCAAGCTCTAGCTTGATTCAAGTCTCCAAATCACTCCTAGGCACCCATTGCTGCTCATTTCAGTGGTGCTAGGTCTTGGTGACTTCCTCTTCCACAAATCACTCCTTGCACCTATTTGGTAAGAAAACTCAAGGCATAGGATTTTGTGGTAAGATTGTTTATTTCATTATAAACTCATTTATATTGCTTATTGATTCTCTCGGTTGTGAGAGAAGGTTGTGATCTCGGGTTGTGGGATTCACTATTTCCATTGCTTGTATGATTTGATCTTGTGAAGGTTTTTCACAAGATATCATAGTGGAAATCTTGAGTTAGGGTTTCTAACCTAAGTATCTGGAGGGGATCCGGGTGGTTGGGACGTAGGATCACCGGGAACAAGTTTGGGAGACTTGGGTGGATCCGAACCCAGTAATATCTATTGTTAGCTTCGTTAATTTTGTTGTTGTCTTCAATTTAAGCTTCCGCAAATTGATTTGGTAGTTGTTTGCACGATAATTAGGAATTATTCTCCTCGTTATTTTTTAAAGTACTATTCACCCCCCCCCCCCCTCTAGTACTTGTGCAGTAGCTTGTAGGGCATTACATTTGGTATCAGAGCGAGATACTTAGCTATGTCTGCCAACGACAACAAGACCGTGCGTCCACCTTCCGACTATGGCACCTTCAGGAACCGTGAAGGAGAGCATCTTCGGTGATGGAAGGACATTCCTCAACGAGGCCTCCATTCTTCAACGGTACCAACTACGGGTATTGGAAATGCCGGATGGAAACTTTCCTCCGGAGTGCATCTCTATGGAGGACCACGATGAAGGAATACGTCGAGCCCGCCGAAGAAGACTTTGAGAAATGGACAACCGCGGAGGTCGCCGCGGAGGTAAGCAATGCCAAGGCAATGAATTGGAGCCCGAGGACTTCAATAAGATATGCACATGTAAGAGTGCATATCAAATTTGGAACTCCCTCCTCATAGAAGGGACGAGTAGGGTAAGAGACTCTAAACTCGTAGTTGTTAACAAAGATTACGAAATGTTTCATATGCAACAGGGTGAGAAGATGAAGGAGTATTATGCTCGTTTCGTCGACATCATAAACGAGTTGGAGGCTCTTGGCAAAACCTACACCCAAAAGGAGAAGTGTTCGAAGCTTATCGAAGGACTTCCTTCTTCTTGGGAAAAGCGTACCTTCGCCATCGAGGAAGGTAATGATATGAATAAGTACACCGTAGTTCAACTAATGGGTACTTTAATGTCATACGAGGTACGCAAGGATAGCAAGTTAAAGTTGCAGGAAAAGATGAAGTCCTACCTAAAGCAAGACGAGCCAAAGAAGAAGGCTATTGCTTTCAAGGCCGCTCCATCCACATCCACATCAACCGATGATGAAGACTCGGAAAACGAGTTGGACTTGGAGTCCATGGCACTCATGGCCAAGAAGTTCAACCGTTTCTTCCGAAAAGGTAACTATAAGAACAAAGCTAAATTTGGTTCTTCTAACGCCTCCTCCTCTCCTTTGTGTTTCAAGTGCAATAAGCCAGGACACATGAAAGCGGAGTGTCCTCTAAATAAGCAAAAGGAGAAGTGGAAGGCGCCAAAATTCGATAAGTCCAAGAAGTACAAAAAGGGGTACAAAAAGGGACTTGTCGGAGCAACATTCACCGAATCCGAGGATTCCTCAAGCGGAGAGTCGGATGATGAGAAAGTGGAGCAAGCGCACATGTGCTTCATGGAAAGAGAGGAGCATGATCAAGGATCCTCCTCTTCCGATGATAGTGACGACGAAGGCGATGAGGTAACTATGGATGACCTTAGGAATGCTAATTCTCAATTATGGTCTAAGTATACTAAATTAGTAAATAGGTATACTAAAGCAAAAGATGACCTAGCTAGAATTCAAACCTCGCCTAAGACTATCATCACCAACAACGACACCGTTGTTGAAGAGTTAAGAAATGAGATTGTTAATCTCAAATCTAAACTTGAACATGTTAGTGTTGAGGATTCGGAAGAACATAGGATATCGGATTTGACTTCTCAAAACTCAACCTTGAGTATTGAGAATGAAAATCTCAAGTCTCGTGTTTATGTGCTCACATCGCAAATATCCACTTTGGATGCTTCGATGCATTCTCTCACCGAGAAATATGAGTGCACGATAGGCCGAATTAATAAATTCAATAAGGGTAAAGACCATTTGGATAACATCCTAAATGATTTACTTCCGGGCAATCACCACATTGGCTTGGGGTATAAGATAGGGAGTTTATCCAAATCGGCCACTACTTTTGTTAAGCCTACTTCCAATGCCTCACCGAGTGGGAGCAAACACTCTATTGGTAGTTCATCTACCAATGGTGCTTCCACTTCGCACACACCCTATTTTGGAAAGAAACCCACTTTGGGTGGACCTCCGAAGAAGGGTCATGCCTACATGTACACAAATACCATGCCACGTAGGAACACACGTCCTACTCCACCGGCTCACACATATGATGATTTTTATGCAACACATTCACGGGCACGTGCACACCATGTGAGACACCCTCACGCATGTGTTCCATCACATGCATATGTTCACCCACAACATCATATGAATAATTATCCGCATGCACCATTCCATCATGTTCATTATGCCTATCCATGACATGCATCACGTAGAAACCAACAACGCATGCATGCATCCAATAGGATGAGGGCTCCCAAGATTTTCACTATTTGGAGCCCGAAGGACACAAGCATGGATGAAAAACAAGTTTATATGAATGCTTATTTTTCGAATGTTGTGTATAGTAGTGATTATGTGGGGAAGTCTAAGTCCAATTGGACTTGGCTTCCAAAGGTCTAATCTTTTGGACCCAATGACCTTGGGTACCATGATACGACATTCCATATCTATAGGTACTCAAGAAAAAGGAACGGAGCAACAAATTTAAATTTAGCTCCAAGAGAAATTGGATACTCGATAGCGGGTGTTCAAAACACATGACGGGTGACGCTCAATTGCTCTCCGGAGTTCTTCCCATTGCAAATGGAAACCGCATTGTATTTGGAGGCAACGAGAGCGGAACCATCATAGGTGTTGGTAAAGTGGGTAATCCTTCTAAACCTATTATATGTGATGTTTATCTTGTTAAAGGATTAAACCACAATCTTATTTCAATAAGTCAACTTTGTGACAAAGGTTACAAAGTTAACTTTACGAAAGGAATGTGCCATATTTTAAGAAAAGATAATAATGAATTATTTTTTTCCGGCACACGCCATAAGGATATATATATATATATATCCTAGATCTTCCAATATCACATGAACAATGTCTTATTGCCAACACAAGTGAACAACACTTATGGCATCGACGTTTTGGTCATGTGAACTTTGGAACACTTTTCAAGCTTTCCAAGTTAAATTCTATTAGAGGCTTCCCTAAGCTTGTCTTTCAAAAGAAAAGCTTTTGTGACTCGTGTCAACGAGGCAAGCTTCCAAAATCTTCATTTAAACCTAAGAAAAGCATTTCTTCTAAGCGGCCTCTAGAGCTATTACATCTAGATTTATTTGGGCCAGCTAGAGTTGCTTCATTAGGTAATGCTAGATATGGACTTGTCATCGTTGATGACTTTTCTAGGTTTACTTGGGTATTTTCATTGTGTAATAAAAATGAAGCTTTTGAAAACTTCACAATTTTTGTTAAGAAAGTACAAAATCTCATTGGAACCACCATTGTCACTATTCGTAGTGATCATGGAGGGGAATTTGAGAATGAGTCTTTTGAGACATTTTGTGATGAAGTTGGTATTACACACACCTTTTCATTCCCTCGTGCACCTCCTCAAAATGGTGTAGTTGAGAGAAAGAATAGGACGCTAGTGGAGTGTGCTCGCAATAGGCTTGATGATAGCCAACTTGGCCATCAATTTTGGGCAGAAGCGGTACATACTGCTTGCTATATGTTTAATAGAATACTTTTGAGGCCCGGCACTAAACAAACTTGTTATGAATTGTTGTTTGGTAGGTTGCCTCAAGTTAAACATTTTCGTGTTTTTGGTTCGAAATGTTTTATTAAGAACACGTATGGTAGTTTGGACAAATTCGATCCAAGATCCGATGAGGGGATTTTTGTTGGATATTCTTCGCGTAGCAAAGCCTACCGGATATTCAACAAACGAACCTCAATGATCAAGGAGTCGCTTCATGTGTCATTTAATGAAGGATTTGTTCCAACTAGAATTACTAATGATGATGACTCTATGGATGTCTTATGTGATTCAATTGGTAATTCTAACTCTAATGATTCTATTGATTCTATTGAGACTAACCCGTCTAATGAAGTTGTTGAGAATGTTCCTAGTGACCAAGGTATTCCCAAACGGCTTCATACCGTTCGTGACCATCCTCATGAGCAAGTCAATGGCAATATACATGATAGTGTCAAGACGAGATCGCAAGTGAACTACTTCGCTCATTGTGCCTTTGCCTCCTCGATAGAGCCAAAGAATGTTAATGAAGCATGCGAAGATAGCGCTTGGATCTTAGCCATGGAGGAGGAACTCATTCAATTCGAGAGGAATGAAGTTTGGGAGCTTGTTCCATTGCCATCAAAGAACCACACCGTCATAGGGACAAAGTGGATCTTCAAGAACAAAACCGACGAAAACCAAGTCGTCGTCCGGAACAAAGCTCGGTTAGTAGCTCAAGGCTATCGACAAGAGGAAGGTATTGATTTCGAAGAATCCTTCGCTCCGGTAGCTAGATTAGAATCAATTAGATTGTTATTGTCTTTTGCATACCATAAAAATTTCAAATTATTTCAAATGGATGTTAAAAGTGCATTTTTAAACGGAGATGTTGTTGAGGAAGTTTACGTTTCTCAACCTCCGGGCTTCATAAATGAAAAATTTCCAAATCATGTTTTTAAACTTAAGAAAGCACTTTACGGTTTGAGACAAGCTCCTCGAGCTTGGTATGATCGCCTAAAGAATTTTCTTTTGGATTTGAATTTTAAAATGGGAGAAGCCGATTCTACACTTTTTGTTAAGCATTCGAATAATGATATAATTTTAGTTCAAATATATGTTGATGATATCATTTTCGGTGCTACTAACTTTGCTCTTTGTGAAGAGTTTTCTAATGTTATGAAGGAACAATTTGAGATGAGCCACATGGGTGAGCTCAAGTATTTCTTAGGTCTCCAAATTCGCCAAATGGACGATGCAATCTTCATCCACCAAACGAAGTATACGGTGGAGTTGCTAAAGCGATTTGGAATGGAGAGTGCCTCCGGGAAAAAGACTCCTATGAGCACTACAACGCATCTTGATAAAGATACGGGCGGAAAAGATGTAGACATTCGTCTATATCGAGATATGATAGGTAGTTTACTCTATCTTACCGCTAGTAGGCCCGATATCATGTTTGCCGTGTGTATTTGTGCTCGTTATCAGTCTCAACCTAAGGATTCTCACTTAGTAGCGGTAAAACGTATTTTTCGCTATCTAAGTTACACTTTAGATTTTGGATTACTTTATCCGAAATCTAGCACATATGAGTTAGTCTCATATAGTGACGCTGATTATGCGGGATGCAAATCCGACAGGAAGAGTACTAATGGCACTTGCCATTTTATAGGAAATTCCCTTGTCTCTTGGTTTTCCAAGAAGCAAAATTCGGTATCACTTTCAACCACCAAGGCGGAATATATTGCCGACGGTGCCGCGTGTGCTCAAGTTCTTTGGATGAGACACACACTTAAAGACTTTGGTATAAACTGTGATACTTGCCCTATCATGGTTGACAACCAAAGTGCAATATGTCTATCCAAGAACCCGGTACACCATTCCCGTTCGAAACACATAGATGTCCGACACCATTTTTTTAGATGATCATGTTGCTAAAAAGGACATCATTTTAGTGTACGTTGAAACCCAAAAGCAAATCGCCGATATTTTCACGAAACCCCTAAAGGAGGACTCCTTTGTGAAGTTGCGTCGAGAATTGGGGATTATGGGTGAATCTGAGATATAGGATTCATGTTTCATTCAATAATCTTGCATGCTATTATATTTCGCAATATTTCGTTCATGCTAGACTTATTGGATTTTTCGGGATTTTATGTGATATTTTGAACTTTTGCTCGAATTCGTGTTTGAATGTCGTATTTGAGATTTCGATGTTTAATGGGGTAGTTTAGATGATGTTTGAGAGACTTGCGATGTATCGTCCAAGTGTATTGAGGAAAGAACTTATTTATCAATTTTTGGACTCATCTAGTCGGTCTCAGTTCATCAACCAACCGACTAGATTCACATCTAGTCGGTCAGCTAATGAACTTAGACCGAGTAGCTCTATCTCTCAACTTTTGGACTTCTTTAGTCGGTATCAGTTCAATCACCAACCGACTAGATTCGTATCTAGTCGGTTAGTAAACGAACTTAGACCGACTAATTCAAGCTATTAGGATTTCCTCTCCAGCTTAACTCCTTTAGTCGGTTCTAGTTTACTTACCGACCGACTAGATTTAGATCTAGTCGGTCAGTATTTGAGCGTATACTGACTAATTCTCGTTCAGGAAATCTTCGACTGGTCTCTGTTTCCACTTAGTCGGTTCAAGCTCGTTAACCGACCGACTAGATCGTCATCTAGTCGGTCAGCCATTGAACTGTGACCGACTAAGTGCTCAGGGGCAGTCATGTCTTTTCGCGATTTCGACCGACTATATCCTAATCTATTCGATTGTTTCTCATTCTAGTCGGTTATCTTCGTTTCTCCAACTCGAAAACCCCCGAACCCAGCTCGTGACTTTTCGTCTTCCCGTCGATCTCTGGCGTCTTTTCCGACCATCCGCCGCCGTCGATCACCCTCCCCTATGTATATCTCCTCCTCCTAGGTCGTTTTCGATTTCTAGGGCTTCATTTCATCTCCTAGGGCTTCATTCTCTTCGAATTAGGGTTTTGAACTTGCATCTAGGGTTTGATCAATTGGTTTTTTGCATTCAGCTGTTATGGTTGTATCGATTCCTTGTACTCGTTGTGCTGCGATCATGGCAAGAACGAGGATCCCGATTACTTCCTCTGGGGCATCCCTCATGACCATAGAGGCCGCGACCGCTTCGACCCCACCTAAGCGTAGGGCCAAGACCACTCGTCCCCCCTCTTCGTCTTCAACACCGTTGAAGAGGAAGAGGACATCCAAGCCCAAAGCCAAAGGCGAATCTTCCAAGCCCAAATCTCAACCCAAAAAGTTCCGTGCACCTACCCCTCCCGGTGAGCGTTCAGGTAGTGACTCCGAGGATGATTCCGAGGAAGAGTACACTCCTGAGCATCCCGAGAAGGCACCTACTCCACCCCCTCCTCCACCACCACCACCTCCTCCTCCTAAAACCCGTAAGGCTAAGGGTAAAGCCCAAATGCCAGTAGGCGGTGTAGATATATCGTTGTGTCGCGACGACCCTCAGTGTCTAGCGGCTTACAACCGTATAGAGCACTGCCCACTGCTATTGGAGCATTACGTTCAGTTTTCTGACTTTCTTGGCCTTGCGGATCTTTTATCCTATAGCGGACTTTTGGACTATCTTAGATATGACCCAAAGGCGAACCCTCGACCCTATCCTCGCCTGGTCAAGCTCTTCTATGCCAATCGTGTCCGGGGCCACTACGATGAGAGCCACTCCATCGAGACTACTGTCTTGGGGACTCCTATAGTCCTCACGGCAGAAATCTTGGGGGAGTTGCTTGGTTGCTCATCGTCTGGCCTCCTCCCGTCTGACATTGCTGTAAACAATATCTCCTCTCTCGATCAGCCGACCCTCGCTGATATCTTCCAGGTTATCCCCCCTGCTTTCATAGGCGTCCCTTCCAAATCATTCAAGTCGAATGCTTGGGTGATTAATCTAATCTTGAAATCCTGCCTTTTGCCCAAGTATGGATCTTCCTCACTTCTGTCTCAGCCTTTTCTGAAGTTGATTTACGCTCTCTTTATGGGTAGCTCGATTAACTGGGCTCGCATCATACTCGACAAGATGGATTCTTTCGAGTGTGTTTGCAAGTCTAGTAAATCGGCGCATATTCCATATCCTTGTCTGTTGACTTTGGTGTTCTGTCATTTTCGCGTGCCTTTGCCTCCTGACGATGAGCGTCCCCTTGGTCCTCCACTGAACGCGACGGCCGTAAAGAAATCTCTTGCGGCACTACGTCACGTGCAGTGGTCGACTCCTTCTGCGTCCCAGGCCACACCTTCAGCTGCTACAGACCCTCCTCCTACCACCACACTTGATGATGTCGTTCGGTTACTTCGTCGTCACGAGTCTCGTTTGGCTCATACCGAGGAGGTTGTTTGCTGTATGGCTAGTTTGATGGGTATTCAGCTTCCTCCTCCTGTTTCTGAGGATGAGGAGATGGATGATGAGGATATCGATGAGCTTGTCACCTCCTTAGCTCGTGGCGTTGAGGCCACTGCTACTGCTGCTACCACATCTGCTGCTGGTGCTACCACTTCTTCCGGTGCTCCAGAGTCTTCTGCACCAGTGGATCAGACTCCTGTTGATGCTGCTGCTGCTCCTGCTGATGTACCTGCTGATACTCCTGCCGTTGAGCCTGTCGTCGATGTCTCCACCCCTGCCCCGATGATCCCTTCAGTTCACACGCCTCTCCTCCCAGCAGAGCCTGAGTCCACTCCCTCGACTGGACCCACGGAGACTGCTGATCCTGCCACTTCCTCTTGATCGTCAGTTTCGAGGACTCTCCAGTGATCATTGGATGATACATCTTTTTGAGAGTGTTTTGGGTTAGGATAGGATGGAGTTTGGGTGGTGATTTGATGTATTTTGATTTTATGGATGTCGGTGTATTTGATGTATTTTGGATGTTGATGATGATATGTCGATGATGATGTTGTATCTTTTTGTTGGTGATATAAATGTTTCACTTTGTTTGTTGTAGTTGATGTGCTTTTGCTTGTGCTCATGGTATATATATACATATATATATATATATATATATATATATATATATATATATCTATATATATATCTATATTATAAAAGAGGGATGTTATCAAGAGAAATTGGATAAGTGATATTGGACAAAAGAAATTGGATAAGAGATATCTATATTATAAGAGAGGGATGTTATCAAGAGAAATTGGATAAGAGATATCTATATTATAAAAGAGGGATGTTATCAAGAGAAATTGGATAAGAGATATTGGAAAAGAGAAATTGGATAAGAGATATCTATATTATAAAAGAGTGATGTTATCAAGAGAAATTGGATAAGAGATATTGGACATGAGAAATTGGATAAGAGATATCTATATTATAAAAGAGGGATGTTATCAAGAGAAATTGGATAAGAGATATTGGACATGAGAAATTGGATAAGAGATATCTATATTATAAAAGAGGGATGTTATCAAGAGAAATTGGATTAGAGATATTGGACAAGATAAATTGGATAAGAGATATCTATATTATAAAAGAGGGATGTTATCAAGAGAAATTGAATAAGAGATATTGGACAATAGAAATTGGATAAGAGTGATGTTATCAAGAGAAATTGGTTAAGAGATATCTATATTACAAAAGAGGGATGTTATCAAGAGAAATTGTATAAGAGATATTGGACAAGAGAAATTGGATAAGAGATATCTATTATATAAAAGACGGATGTTATCAAGAGAAATTGAATAAGAGATATTGGACAAGAGAAATTGGATAAGAGATATCTATATTATAAAAGAGGGATGTTATCAAAAGAAATTGGATAAGAGATATTGGAAAAGAGAAATTGGATAAGAGATATCTATATTATAAAAGAGGGATGTTATCAAGAGAAATTGGATAAGAGATATTGGACAAGAGAAATTGGATAAGAGTTATCTATATTATAAGAGAGGGATGTTATCAAGAGAAATTGGATAAGAGATATCTATATTATAAAAGAGGGATGTTATCAAGAGAAATTGGATAAGAGATATTGGAAAAGAGAAATTGGATAAGAGATATCTATATAATAAAAGAGGGATGTTATCAAGAGAAATTGGATAAGAGATATTGGAAAAGAGAAATTGGATAAGAGATATCTATATTATAAAAGAGGGATGTTATCAAGAGAAATTGGATAAGAGATATTGGACATGAGAAATTGGATAAGAGATATCTATATTATAAAAGAGGGATGTTATCAAGAGAAATTGGATTAGAGATATTGGACAAGATAAATTGGATAAGAGATATCTATATTATAAAAGAGGGATGTTATCAAGAGAAATTGAATAAGAGATATTGGACAATAGAAATTGGATAAGAGTGATGTTATCAAGAGAAATTGGATAAGAGATATCTATATTACAAACGAGCGATGTTATCAAGAGAAATTGGTTAAGAGATATTGGACAAGAGAAATTGGATAAGAGATATCTATTATATAAAAGACGGATGTTATCAAGAGAAATTGATAAGAGAATTTGGACATGAGAAATTGGATAAGAGAATTTGGATATCTATTATATAAAACAGGGAAATTGAATAAGAGAAAATATAAGAGATGAGATTTTGAGGGATAAAAGAGGAGGTGGGGAATTTTGCACATACAACCCCGGTTTTTGTATTTTTGCCTATGGACACTCCCCACACACATACCCACACTTTTTATTCTCACCCCTTCCGGCCATTTTTTTCCAGTTTTATGAAGATTTTGAATCTTATCCTACTAGGACAAAGCTTTGTCCTACGTGGCAAGTTTGTCCTAGGTGGTAATGACAATTTTGGGGGGACTTAAATTTTGGGGGAAAACTTAAATTTGGGGGGAAACTTGAAATTTTGTGGGAAAACTTGAAATTTGGGTGAACTTGAAATTTGTGGGGGAGAAAAACTCAGCCATTAAATAAACCGTGCCCTATGGGCAAGGGTAATGACTAGTATATATATATATACATCGATGTTCACTTTTACTTCGTTGTGCACATTTAATATTCATTCAATGTCTATGATATTCTATTTCGTCGCTCGACGAATATTAACTTGGTTAAATAGATTATATTTCTATGATTGCATAGAATTGTTTTCCATGCACAAATTTAACCAAGAATATTGAGTATTGAAGAGTACGTTTCTTTATTCAATAAGTGAATTAATATTTGGTACTTTGATGATTTCAATTTTCGTTTTACCAAAATGGACAATTTGGCACACTTCGATTCATTTTTCGATTATTTTCCCTTGGTGTCAATTTGATCCATCGTCATAGTCTACGACTCCCGACGTTGGATTTTCTTTATCCTTGTTGTTGTCGTTGTATGCCCCCCATTTTTGGGATAATGCCAAAGGGGGAGAGATAATGATAATGATTAGGGCAAATGAAAATTTAACTCAATTTTCAAGCATCTAATTTGATATGTTAGATTCAGGGGGAGTTAAGATATATATACGGATTTTCAAATCCGATATTTCAAAATTCGATTCTCATTATATATCTTACTCGTCTGATTGATGCAATTTATATATATTCAATTTGGAATTAATGTGTCATCAATGCAGAGGGAGTAAGTATTTTACATTTGAATCATGATTTTTTATTATTATTTATGTTAGTTTGTCATCACCAAAAAAGGGGGAGAATGTTGAGTATTGGACTCCCCAGATTTGGTTTTGGATGATGAGCAAACATAAATAATTCATGAACTAACAATTTGTGAGCGCAGTTATGGAGATCGTCGCCAAATTCACGAGAACACACAAAGCGACATCTCAAGACTTCTCAAAGCTCGTATTCAATGCCTAAAGCTTCGTTGAAGCTTTTGGATCATTTTGGAAGTCATGAATATTTGATCGAAGCTCTCAAAGACCGTTCTTTAAGGTTTTATTTATAGTCTTTTGGTTTCGATCTATAGAATGTTAAGCCTTGAGTATATCTTACGTTTCTATCTTCATAACGCTCATATCTTAGCTCTAGGATCTTAGTAGAAGTCCATTCTAACTTCCTCGAAGCATCGCGCTTCGATTCAGACTTTATTGTGCATGTTAGTTGGTTCAAGAAGAAGAACTGACCGACTAGATGGTGATCTAGTCGGTCAGCAAAGCTTCTTGGACCGACTAGTTTCAGTTTGTATTTTCTTGCTCAGTACTGTTTACAGTTAGTCGGTCTACGTTGACTCACCGACCGACTAGTTTGTGAACTAGTCGGTCAGTGATGCTTCTTTGACCGACTAGTTGTGCTTTACTGTACATGCCAATTTTCTCCTAAGCTACTGTTTATCGTTAGTCGGTCTAAGAACGTTTGGCGACCGACTAGTTGATAATCTAGTCGGTCAACATTTGTTCTTGGACCGACTAAATCAATTTGTATTCAGACTATTTGTTTTTGACTCTTAGTCGGTCTACGTTCACTGACCGACCGACTAGTTGTGAAACTAGTCGGTCAGACAGTCTTCTTGGACCGACTAGATTTCTAGGTCTAAAATTCAATCTCTTCACTGTTCTTCACTTAGTCGGTCTATGTTGTTTGACCGACCAACTAGTTGATGAACTAGTCGGTCAGTGGTTGTTCTTTGACCGACTAACTGCTTCAGATTTCCAACCGTTGGGATTTGACCTAGCTCGTTTTTATGGGCCCCTATAAATACGAACCTTGGTCATTTCTCTCTAGGTTAGAGCTGCTATTAAGAGATTCATTGAGATTGAAAGAGCTAGAGATTCTCACTCATTTCCAAAGCTCTCTTCCTCACAAGAAATCCATTCTCTCACTTTCTAGATCTAGAATCCATCTTGAGAGAAGTTTGTTCTTGGTGAGCCCTTCAAGCTCTAGCTTGATTCAAGTCTCCAAATCACTCCTAGGCACCCATTGCTGCTCATTTCAGTATTGCTAGGTCTTGGTGACTTCCTCTTCCACAAATCACTCCTTGCACCTATTTGGTAAGAAAACTCAAGGTATAGGATTTTGTGGTAAGATTGTTTATTTCATTATAAACTCATTTATATTGCTTATTGATTCTCTCAGTTGTGAGAGAAGGTTGTGATCCCGGGTTGTGGGATTCACTATTGCCATTGCTTGTATGATTTGATCTTGTGAAGGTTTTTCACAAGATATCATAGTGGAAATCTTGGGTTAGGGTTTCTAACCTAAGTATCCGGAGGGGATCCGGGTGGTTGGGACGTAGGATCACCGGGAACAAGTTTGGGAGACTTGGGTGGATCCGAACCCAGTAATATCTATTGTTAGCTTTGTTAATTTTGTTGTTGTCTTCAATTTAAGCTTCCGCAAATTGATTTGGTAGTTGTTTGCACGATAATTAGGAATTTTTCTCCTCGTTATTTTTTAAAGTACTATTCACCCTCCCCCCCTCTAGTACTTGTGCAGTAGCTTGTAGGGCATTACACATGCCCGGCTCGCGCCTTGAGGGGATCCTTCGACGAACTATACCGCTACGTTGACGGCTACCGCCATTGCGTCAACGAGAGCCACCGAAATGCAATTCTAACCCACGAGAGTGGTACGAATTGGGAGATTAATTCCCTAGCCCTAATGCAATGTGAGGATCCTATCCAACATCTACCCCAATGATCCTAGTGGCGATCCCTAAAGCCCTAGTCCTTTTTATTTGATATTACAACCACAACAACCAACCCCAAATCTATTCCCCCGACAACTACCTTACTTCCACATTTAGAAATAGACTGAGAATATTATTGACACTATCACCGTCCCTGTGGGATTCGACTATCTTTTATACTATAACTCGACACCGTCCGCTTGCGGATTGAGCCCGGAATCGTAGCCTACGGGCCATATTACGCCTGACGATTGTGACACCGCCAGGTGGAACATAGGTGTAGGTTGCGGGTGCATCAGCTAGTAGTGTAGATTGATGGGTTGTGCCCTAGATTTCATTGAGTCGTGCACTACTCTTGGTGGGGCCGTAGAACGGTGGTGTACCCTAAGGGTCACACCTACGTGCACCATCCTTGCATTCTATTGACACGAATGCAAGGATCGATTCACGAGCTTAAGTTAGGGATTTCAACCCACTAATCAACACATCAATGAATCGTGCATTACCCTTGGTGGGGCCGTAGAACGGCGGTGTGCCTTAAGGGCATTACCTATGTGCACAAACCTGCATACCTTGAAGTGGATACGAGGGTTGATTCATTTGGGATGAACCTATTGCTAATCAACTCACAACCCTAATGAAATCCCATTCCACACACTTTTTCTTGCTTGAATAGCTCCACACTTTGGTCTCCACCCTACCTACCTTGGGTTTGGCTCGATCGTATGACCCCACACTTCCACTCACCACACTTGTTAGTTTAGTTGGTTGTACCAACACTTTTAACATTCCTTAACCAATTGAGATTATGAAAGTGAAACGAATTGTCTCTGTGGATTCGACCACGTACTCGTGGTTTTATATTTCATTTGACACTCCTACTCTTGGGAGACGAGCGTATGCATCCTACTTGGATTGTGCATGCCTCACCGTCAATCAACCGCCTGCCGAAAGCACGCCTAGCCGTTTCACCGCCAGACAGCTTGACAAAAGCACCACCTGATATTTACGGCTCTGACCGCCTGACAAAAGCATGCCTGACACGTTCGGCCCCTAACATCAACAGTCGGATCTCTGACACCTTGGCACCGCCAGCTCAGCAAAAGCAACCGACTCCAACAGCCTATAAATACCTCCTCACCTTCAAGCAAGAAGGAGGTAGGTGGGAAGAATCGGTAACAAATCCCTAACACATCTACTTATATTCAAGGCCGAATATCCTACACATATTCGTGCCTTCCACACTAGTCCGCCATGCAAGCGCCGATCTGCCTCTAAGATCGCCCTACGTGTCCGACATTCTCTCATCAGTCATCAACTGACTTAAGCATCCGAGGGGCTGCTGGCTGACAGCCAGCATGGCCTTTCTGACGAGCTGCTCTCCTTGCAGGGAGTTTGGCCCAGCTGCCAGCGGACGAGCGACCTGCGACGTCCTTCACCAACGGACGAGCGACCTTCATCATCCAGCGGACGACCTACTCCAATTGACGGGCGACCCATAGATCCTCTTCTACAAATCGTCATTAACTCGTGATTTGCCTCGACATCAACCCCAAACACTTGTAACCATCGTGCCCTTGGTTCACACATTAATATAAATTCATTGTTAGCGGATTCTACCCTGCAACACAATCCATTTTGGGTATAAACATATGGCACACGATGTTCAATTTCTATTCCAGTTGCTAGGCAATATTCTTGAAATGACCGGGAGGTAAATTCTGCAACATTATCCAGGCGGATTATCTTTATTTGATTGTCTGGAAAATGCGCCCGCAACTTTATTATTTATGACAATAGATTTGGAAAAGCTAGGTTGCAGGTCGATAGTAGACATACATACGAATATTTTGAAGATGCATCTATTAGTACCATGAAGTATCGAGAAGGTCCACTAGGGGGTGGAATGTCCAAATATATCTCCTTGTATTCTTTCGAGGAAGCCTGGAGATTCTTCGTCAACTTTTAGTAGAGATGGCCTTCTAATTAGTTTTCCCTTATTGCAAGGGATGCAAGGGAATTCTCACTTTTGAAGAATCTTATGCTTCTTCATGTCATGTCTATGGGATTAGGATAAGATGTGATGCATCATAACCGATCCAGGATGGCCAAATCATGCCAAAGTAGAAACTTGGCTGATATCGGACACTTCAGGTGCTCCGTCAGATTTGCTTCCTCTCACTGAATCTTTGTATAATAGAGCCCTGATGAAAGGCTCTCAAAACGATCAAGTATGGTTTTATTTCCTTTTTCTTGAGACGTCGTATACAGATATCTTTTTTTTGTTCACACTTACAGTTTCTAAGTGGAATCAATTTAAATGGATGTCCTTGAAACTTAATAAGTTTCTTTTTGAATTCAGAGAGAATAATGCATCCTTTATTTTTATTTTTTTATCATTTAGGAGCAACTTTGTTGCATTCCCAGAACCTTCAATTATGTTTGATGGCCTTGATGTTGTATTTACTTGGCTTTCATTATTTCATGCTATAAAGATGGCATTTGAATTAAAGGATCATAAGTGTTGATGCACTATCTACTAAGCAGTCATGAGAGCAGTCCATCTTTTAAAAGATGAATCGTGTAAGCACATTTAATTTAAGAAAATCATAACTAATTTATTCATACTTCATTGAAAAAATAGAAAAGGGAAACTAACTTAGCAAGATCTGATGAGCGCCGAAGGAATCAAATGCAAGAGCAGGTTTTCCAAAGTTTGGAGACGAGCAGATTAGTTTCTTCATTTTCTCTTTCCCCCTTATATCGGAAAACCGGAGTGGAACAAAGTTTGACCGCCCAATGAACGACACGTGTCTAAATCTAAAGCGACGGAAGTTTCGAATCTCAAGATAAGGCGAGAAATGAATGGTTTTGGCGACAAAAACCAAACGTGCCTGCTTCGACTGTCATGCCCATTTAATGTGATTTTACATCATTCAGTCTCAATCAATGTATCTTTTGAGCACGAATGAAGTGGGGCATTGTTGATACATAGAAATGGCCCACAAAGTAGGGAGATAAATGTGAAGCCCATTAAAGCAAGCAAAACCACGGCCCAATAACTCAAGAGCCTGCCAGCGAGGATGAGCTGATATTTAGTCAAAGGAACAGCTCATCCGTCCGTTGGAGTTCTGTTGATTCTGTGAGATTGGTTGATTGGGCCGAGTAAATGGGAAGCCGTTATCAGCAATCCGGAAGAAGATACTGCTACAGTAATTGAAGAGTCGTTATGTGTTAACAAAGATGATCGACAACTATAAATATGTGAAAGAACAACAGAAGAGAGGTTCAGATTCCAGAGGTACGAAACCATATGTACTTTGATAACTTATCTCTTTCCACTCACATATTTCTTCCTCCATACGCTTGTGGTGACTGACTCGCGACGAATCTCCTTGGATCGATCTCGACAACCCCAAGCCTTCATTTTAAGTCCATTCTAACGTAAGCATGGAGGGATTTGGGTCAGAACCCAGATCCGACCCCCCAAATGCTTATTTGTGGTGCAGGAACATCGAGGCTCGACCCAGCAAATCGGTCGAACGATCGTCCCAACCGATCGTTATTCGAGGCTCGACCCAATAAAAAGGTTGAACTGTCGTCAGGCTCGACCGTGAGATCGTTCAAGCTTCCCCAACACTCTTAGACCAACTTTCGTCGATCTCGGTTCTGCCAACCAAGGGTCCAATCTCGAACAACTGACAAGGCTCCACCTCGACAAAGGAGTTCACATCAGCCCAAATCACTGTTGATACCAATTTGGTATTTAACACCACCCCTAATTGAATCCCAGACTCTGACATAGATTTTTCATTTTAAGTCAAATTGGACTTAATTATATAACTAATTAATGTCCCAAAATTTAATACTCTTTTTTCGCAAGAGTATGTTTCCATTCTCATTCTTCCATTAAAAACCACTTAAGCTCTTGTTTTCAATAATTTTTTACACAAAACATGAATTCTAGCACTCGAGTTTTAATTACAAACATAATAATTCTTCAAAATCCAAATACGTACGAGAAAACAACCATACCAACTTGTTAAGGCCAAAATTGACCAGGACAGTTGTCAGGCTGACGGAGACTCGTAGCGCTGAGCTGGAGCCTTGTCGGCAGTTGAGGTGGGACCTTGTTGGAAGAACCAGGTTCGGATGCTGGTAGTTGGTGGTGATACGACCTTCGATCGACCTATGAGCGGCCATTGGGTCAATTGTTCGAGGTTGATGACGCAACGTCGACCTTCGATGTTGAATAACGATCGTCGATCTGAACCACAGGGAGTCGTTAAGGAGGTCGGATCCGGGTTCCGACCAAAATCTCCTCCGATGCTTAAGTTAGTAGGGAACTTAAGGAAGAGATGGAGCTTGGTGTAGTTGAGATCGACCCACGGAGGTTCATCTCTAGACTGACGACACAAGCTCGAATATGAAGATGGTAAGAGTGGGAAGATAGAGCTCTATGTATTAGATCTCGTACCTTGAGGTTGGGGCCCTTCCCCTATTTATAGATGTTTGAAGTCCCTTTGGAGACGTTGGGGAGATAACGGCCACCCATAATGGGGCCATGTTCTTTTGCCATGAATGGGAGTTAACGGTACCCACGCCCCCGAGATTTCCGAACATGCCTTTAATCCCACGCTCATGTGGAGGGAAACCAACGGTCGACTGGACACTGGGGCTTTGTCTGAGTCGGCATCGGGTCTATTTGGTGGGCCTGGTGGGCCTTGGTCATCGTTCGACCGAGTTTCCTCGAATGCCGGCCCAATGACTCAACAATGGCCCCTGTCGCACGACCTTGAAGGATCCATTCACTGAGGTCAAGCGACGTTACATCGCATTTAATGGGACGCGGCAGTCGATAAAATAGCACTCGATTTCAAGGCGCCAAAACGCCTGCCTCCTTGATTCAGATGTTTTGACGGTTCGAGATCCAAGACACTCTGACCTCTTGGATCGTCGACACGTGTTCCATCTTACGGTTGTTGCCTTGCCCATATATGACGATTCCAACGATGGAGTATCGGAGTGTCGTCTTCCTTCTCTCGATTTGAATTCTCTTGCTCTCGAAAGCAATGGCCTTGTCCTCTGTTTTCGAAAGAAATGTGGTCACCGCTGTTCAGAAGAATCGGGAAGGGGTCATGGAGCCAGGCTTATTGGCGGCCAGCGGTCTCGGTCGTCTTGTTCGAACGCGAATCTGAAGACCAAAGTTAAGGCTGGCCAAATCGACACGCTTCAGAGGAAGTATGTCCATCTCGATTATCAGATCTGACTGTCTGGGAGGGACGAGAGGGCTCATCGTCCCGGCGACTGGGAAGTGGGGGTTTACGTTAAAACATTCGAATGGGGCCTTCGATTTCCCATGCATCCTTTCCTGCGGTACTTCCTGTGTATCCTGAACATTTTCCTCTGCCAGCTGATGCCGAATGGTGTTGGCATGTTGATGGCCTTCATAGTGCTGTGTGTGACGAAGGGGATCGAGTCATCCCTGCATTTATTCAACCACTTCTTTTGGATCCATCCTTTTAAGACCACAGAGTGGTATACGATAATGGCTTGTCGGGGAAGGAAGCCGTTGGAAGATTGATGTGTCCGGAATTAACTCCAAAACGATGTCGTTTACCGCAAGTGCACGGTATAGTGACAAGCGGGTATCAAACATGGGAAAGCGGTACTATACTACCTATCTACTCCTAGGTTGTGTTAGACTTGCGGGTTTATTGGTGGATGTGGAATATGTAATGTTGTAATGGTGATGAATGCGAAGGTCGTGTTACTCAACGTCGCAAATAGAGGATTCCACACAAAGAAAGAAAGAAATAAAATATAAAAGATTAGGGCTTTAGGACTCGCCACTAGGTCCATCGGATGTCGACGCTAGGCTAGGACTCTTACATTGCATTGGTTTTATTGGGGGATTGTAGCATCTAGAAAGTGAATTCAGCGTCTGGGCATCATAAATATAACGTATCGCATTAACCCTACTCGCGATAGGCGCATACGATACATGCATTAAGGATCTTCAAAGTTCTCACCACACTCGTGGTTCGAACGCTCTCAACTCGTACCACTCTCGTGGGTTAGAGCTTCGAGGTATTTTGGTGGCTCTTATTGATGCAATGGCGGTAGCCGTCAATTAGTTATATAGTTCATCGGTGGATCCCCTCAAGGCACAAGCCGTGCATGGTCACGTGCCTCGGTTGAATCCACTAACTCCCTAATTAAATCTGTAGGATACTCCTTAAGCTAATTGATTCCACCGACCGTGGGCACGATCTCAGTACGAGTTCTCCTAGGTATTTTGCTAAATCAACTAAAATACAACCCCATTTATATCCAACGCGTCATAAAAATCCCATCTTGCATCTAAATCCTAAGATCCATGGGCTAATCCCTTAGCCCAAGATGGAATTACTCAAGCATGATAGCAATAGAAGATTCGATAATAGCAAGAGAATTCATTATAGCATGCATCAAAAAGATATAAAACAATAAGAAACCACAAAGGAAAAAATAACGGAATTCAAAAGGGCAGAAGTACTTATCTTGATACAAGGGAGGGGCCTAGGGCATAGCCAAACTCCCCAAAAAGATCGTCTCAAAAAAAGTCTTAAAAGATCTAAAAAGGTATCCTCCAAAGTCTCTCCAAAAAAACTCCCCACTGACGTCTGCTAATTTTCCCCTCAAACCCCCTCGCAAACAAATCCCAAAATCCAGACGCAACTCAAAATCTGGGCCCACGGCGACTAGGTCGAGTAAGTAGCTGCTCGGTCGAGTCGTCAGAAGTCAGAATCCATCGCCCAAAACATCGTACTGCCTGCTCGGACCGAGTAGACATCTGCTCGGTCGAGTAGGCAGCTGCTCGGTCGAGCAGCCAACTGCTCGGTCGAGCAGGAGGTCAAAAACATATTTCAGCAGCATTTTTCACTCTGCTCGGTCGAGTAGTGTACTGTTCGGTCGAGTAGGTTGCTGAAAACAGATTTCAGCACTGTAGCATCAGCTTGCAGAAATTCCCCAGAGCTCATCCGACCTCCGATTGGTGCGTTCTTGGTGGCGTTGGAACTGTCTTGAAGTCTACTATCTGGGAAAATATCAGAAAAATATGTAAAAATCACAGGTGATAGCAGAGTTAAAAATAGTGCACGGCTATTCTGTTTCTAGCACTTTGGGTCGCTCGATTCCTTCGCCGCATCATAGCTCGATCAAGCGACCTGAAATCCATGAGTCATGGTATTATAGAACCATGTTTTCTTTATTCTCCTCTTCTTCACTCCTTCTCTCTTGCCCATTCCTTGCTCCTCGGCAGCTTTAAGTCACCGAACGCGGCACCTCTGGAGTTCCGGTGTCGAAGCATGCGCTCTTTCCTCCAATATACTCCAAATCGCTCGATATTCCTTGAAATGCAACCAAACGCTCTTAAAGTAAAATAGTTCCAATTATGAGCGTAAAAGCGTATGAAGTATGTAATTGAGCAATCATTTTGACGTGTAATCATATAGATAAAATGTGGAATAAAATGACACATCAAAATTCCCCCAAGCTTACCTCTTACTCGTCCTCGAGGAAGACAAGTAAGAAGCTAACACAGGATAGGGATACAATGGAGATGTGAGGCGGTGGCATGTAATGTAGACAAGGGGTTCAACCTTAAATTCAGAAAATACGAGAACCCAAGATATGCAAGATCTCGTGAACACACGTCAATATGAAATTAGAACAAGTATACACAACAAATACTTAAATCTCACTCAAATTAAAATAACGTGGATTTCAATAAACGTAATGAACTTGATAAGTAATAAAAATGAGAGTAGAGTTATATCATATCATAGTTTATCATGCAATATACTAAGTTCACAGAAATGAAACCAATGTCCACAACTCATTCTCTAAGCAGTATAATATGTTATGATCAAACATTTTCAAGCATGCTTGGTATTTTGTTATAATTTATGGAATGAATTTAGCAAATTCAATTAAGGTAAGGCATCACCACACTACGACCATTTCAAGACTCCTAGACCCCATCAGCTTTGACATGTCTTTGTTCTATATAGAAATGGAGATAAGGATATGGGATTTTTGTACTTTTATATTGTTTTGTCTGTATGAATATTTCATATGCATTTTTCTTTCTTTATATACATGAGAAAACTCAATATATACAAAAAGCGGCCTATGCATCCCAGACCAGACGGTCTTAGGGCATTGGTTTACAAAGAACCCCTAGGTCCTTTTATTCAGGATATCTGTTTGATTTTTGCATTTTTGGGATTTTTGTAAACTCACGTAAATGCGATGGAATCCAAAACATGATCAAAGATCATTTATTGGCTATTCACAAAAAAAAGAAAGAGCATGGAATCTAGACATGGCTCGGTTTCAGGAATCCTAATCATCACTACTTTGGTTATTGTGGGGTTATCCTATCTCTTATGAATCACTAAACATCCATAAAGTAATAGAATTATCACTCAAATCACGCAGGAGTCAAATGATTTTTAAATTTGATTCATTCATTTTTAGCTTAACTGTTTCGAGAATGTGGTTGTGAAACTATGGATTCTACTATGAAAAAGCATATTAACAAAGATACGATAATCAAGGAATCAATCTCTAATCTAACAGATATCAGAGTTCATAAAAAAGAATAAATCCACGATATTTCATAAAACTGAAGCATATGAGACATAAATATAGAAGTGAACATGGTTCATATGGAAATTTCGAAGTGTGTTTCACGATTAAGCAAAGTGCATGCATTATACACTCCCCCAAGCTTAAACATCACATTGTTCTCAATGTGTGTATGATATAAATAGAGGACAAAGACAAGATAGGGAGGTCACTCAACAAAATAGTCTCTCTCCCCCAAGCTTAAACATCACAAAAAAATTGGGGAGAGATGCGAAACAAGCGCCAAATATATAGGTGGGCATGGATGATAAATAGTGGGTTGGGTGCAAAAGATAATTGAGCCATTATATGGGGTGAGTTTATTAAACTAAGAAATCATATAAAATCCTATACGGTCCTTTCGCTACTGAGAGGATTCGTGATTATTTAAAGCATAAAATTCTACACTACTGGATTGATATCACCTATAGCAAAAGGCGGATCCAGTATCTTTGCCTGTGTAGGCAACTAGTCCAACTGCTCCTTCCGTGGCTCCGCTAGGCGTGTGTGTCCACGGACTCCATCAGATTCCAGCAATGCGGCTCCCAGCATCTCCCCAAGGACTCCACATGTACCCTGCAAGAGATAAGCCACATCAATCTGATGTGGATAATTCTTCCCCAAAATAAAAGTTTTCCAAAGAAGATCGTCAAAAGAAATATGTAAAGTAAAACTAGGTAGACAATACTTCCCAGAAAATACATCTCCGCTCCAATGTACCATGACAATCAACTCCTCATTGTTTTCCTCTAGTTCCTCAAGTAACTCTGGCATAATAGTGTGGGTCTCGTCAGGATGCTCCTCATCGTCGTCAGACTCATCCCATTGCACATCCTGATCATATTCAATAGCATCCATATTTGCTACCTCCTCACTCTCCTCCTCGTATACGCCCCATCGTACCTATTTATTATTTGTATGTATATCCTGCAAAAGGCACAATGAGTCATCTAAATATGAATCATAATAAATGGTCGCGCCCCGGCGTACACGTCCCGGGACGACGGTTGTAGTTTTACCGCAAGCGCACGGTATAGCGGCGAGCGGGTATCGAACACAGGGAGGACGAATGACCGTGCTTGCTCCTAATCACCCTGGCTATTTAGAGGGATAATTGCCTTGGGCGATCCTGTCACAATCGTCAGACAAAAGTGCGAAATATCAAATCAAATAGAGAACGCCTAGGGAATGGGGAATCCCCACTACTCACCGTATTTCACAATTGTGGTTCGCCGGTATCGAAATCGCTAGGATGAGAATTTGGATGAACTAGTTGCAACTAAATGTGAAACCAAGCTCACGCTCTCGCGCTGTTGCCGGTCTATAGCTATCCTAGGTTTGGGTCCAATCTCTTGCAAACCCTAGCCTAGGGAAGCTAGCATTGGGATCAACATCATCGTCCAATTGCGCACCGAGTCCAATCTCTTGCAAACTCGGTCCACAATCTAAATTAGGATAGTTCCTACCCGTCCAATCTCTTGCAAACGGGTATTGGCGCGGAATTGCAACCGGAGATCCTAGCATCGGTCCAATTTCTTGCAAACCGATACTTCGAAAATCCGACTCCAACCCAATTCGGATTTCTAGGGCTTCCTATCGAATTGGGATCCAATCTCTTGCAAATCCCAATTGATGTGAATACCTAGCTATCCGTAGTAATTCGATCCCAATCTAATCCCTAATAACAATCCTAGCTCAATTTCTACCGGTTCAACACAAATACGAAATTGGGCTTGTAGGGTTCATCCCCACGCCCCAAGACGTGGAGACTACTCACTAATCATAGCAATAGCACAATAATTGGCAAAGAAATAGACAATGGAATTCATCACAACAATGATATAAACAATAAAAAATAGAGTTTTTGTGGAAGAGAAGTGCAAACCAATGTAGATCTTCAATCAACCCAACAAAAATCCAAGTTTTTCTCTTCACCAATCACAATTAATAAAGCTAAAAAGTAGACTCAAAAAGCTGCAAAAATTCTGAGAGGAGGCTCTCAAAACTAGGGTAAAAACAGAGCTTAAATAGCCCCAAAAATCGTCTAAAAATCCTGACCAAAACGCCCCTGCACAGCCTGTTTTCCGCAAATTTCGCTACAGGCAGCGCATCGCACTCGGCCGAGTGACAAAAGTCGCTCGGCCGAGTGAAAACCCTGTCAATTTCCAGTAAGTCGTGGGCTTCAGGGGTCTTCAGTTCGGGGGCGGCTCGGCCGAGTGAGTTGTCGTCACTCGGCCGATGGCTTCACTTCACTCGGGCGGACGGGATTTGCCACTCGGCCGAGTGGGTCTTCTGAAGCTCAGATGGCCGAAAAACAGTAACTTCGGTCTTTTTGAGAGCCTTCGTCTGGGCGCCACTCGGGCGGACGTGGTATCGTCACTCGGCCGAGTGGGTCTTCTGTGCTCGGCCGAGTGCACAGGTAACTCGTGTCTGAATTGGTCGGCCGAGCAGTGTCTCGCTGGTCGGCCGAGTGGCTCCTCCACTCGGCCGAGTGGGACACAAAAAATGCCCAAACTGGTCGTTTTGGCCTCCTCGTCGCTCCGGCGACGTCCATTCTTCTTCCGCTCCTCTCCAACAGCAAAATACCCCTCGGGGAGGTCGTCGGTGGCCGTCTAGATTACACGCATCTCGAGATCACTCCTAATCGCGCCAAATCACCTGAAATGCGACAAAAACAACAAATCGTGAAAAGCATCGCAATATCGTCGATATATCGTGAAAAACATGATTTGGGCGATCAAAATGGCATGCAAACATGCGGGAAAAGGGTGTAAAATAAGGAGTGATCAAAATCCCCCAAGCTTGCCTCTTACTCGTCCTCGAGGAAGATAAGTAAAAAGCGAACCCGGTGGATTCGGAAAACGAAAACGGCGAAAAACGAAAAAAAATGAAAAACGAAGAAGAATGAAAACCAAACGAAAATAAAGGAAGAAAGAAAGAAGAGGTAGGATGCTAGATCATTTTCTCAGGACGTGGGTTTCACTTACTCTTATGGCATGCACCGAGTGAGAAATACATGTCAAAGAATCTCATTTTGATATCATAGTAGAATAGTGCAAGTAGAAAATAGAAAACCCACGAACAACGGTATAATCATGAGAAACGGAATGATTTTAAAATTAACATCGCCTGAATCATCTAAAGCGGTATACAAGTCTCAGATCACACACTTTTCAATTGAACGCTTTCTATCTGGAGTATAAGAGTATCACATCATAGAATAGAGAGAATAGAAAAGTATGGGTTTCATGAAATGAATGCTAGGCTTAGATTTCTGGATTTCGTAAAGCTAGAAACGATCTCACCGAGTATAGAATATCACTTAGCCTAGGTTGTCGTGCTATGTCAAGTAGTCGCTCTCTCACACATCAATGGATCTCCTCCCCCAAGCTTATCTATAAGCGTGGTGGCACAAAAATATTTACATCCCCATTTTTATAAAGCTCCAAAGGCAAAGAAGAGAAAGAAGAAAGAGAGAAAATAAGCGAGATGGGATCTTTTATTGAGGATTTTTTTTTTTTCTTTTCTCTTTTTTTTTTCTTTTTTTTTTTATCATATATACAATGATCCCAATTCAAAGAGAGATAATGATATACGAGAATGTTCTTCTCTCTTTTATTATATATATTTTTTTTCCCTTTTTTTTTGGAATAAGAGATTTGGAGCTAGGAATTAAGAACGGGGGAAATGCCATAAAATAGAATCACTAAGGGGAGATTCACCAATGATTTTAAAAGTAGAGAAATGTTGTTCAAGATTTGTGGAGAAAGAAATAAATATAACTCTCGGCTCACTCTATAAGACATGCACGACAACTTCAGCAGGGTGATCTAATCTACTCAGTTTCGATCGCAAAAAAGCTAACTAATCCAGATATATCATAGCTAACAATCATTCAATCATCCGGAAGTGAAGTGTACAATTCATGCATATAGAAGTGATAAAGGAAAAGAAGTCAGCACTCCAGATATAGGCATTCAATGCGTGAATCTTGGTGTGTTTTCTGTGATAGCATACATATGAATATTCAGGCTCAGCTAATAATAAAATTTCATCCATTTTCATGAGGAAAAAGTGTGGGCTCCTATTTCTAAATGCAAGCGAGTCATAGCATATGATATCAGAAATGAAATCTAAGACACGACAAATATAGCATGCATATAGAATAAGCTAACTCCACGTATACATCATCACAGAAAATTCATCTCTAGCATGAGATGAAAAATAAGGAAGAAGTAAAGATAAAAGGAAAATAGAACTATGCAATGCGGCACACAGGTAAGTAAGGAAAACGTGATGCATGGCGAAACAAAAGGAAAATAACGAAAAATGAGTGCAAAAGTGAAAAGCGGTGTGAAAAACTGAAAATAAAGGTGGCAAATTGAAAAAAGAACGTGAAAGCTCACTCCCCCAAGCTAAACGGCACAGTGTCCTCAATGTGCAAAGTGTGGCACATAGAGAGACAAGCAATGTGAGGGGCAAGTGAGGATGGATGCATGATGGGAAGAAAAAATATAAAAAAGGAAAAGTAAGAAATGAAAATATGATGCGGAAATGATGCATGCACAGCTAGGAGTGATACGAAAATAAATATGGCACCCAGAACTCTCCCTCTCTCCCAAAAAAGATATATATAGATGTGATCAAAAATGAGAATCCCAAGTAGATATGATATGATATGCACAAATAGATATGATCAGAAATATAATCCCAAAATAAGTGAGGGGAGGGGGGTGGACAAAAGTGCATCAGGACCCAGCAGAGACGGGCAGCACAACGACAGGAATGGATCAAGGCATCAAGAGTGCCTAAGAAGGCGGTGCCGCGCCGTCTCCGTCCTGAGGCGGAGGTGGTGGTGGTGGTGGTGTAGGCTGCTGAGCTGGGGTGGGCGTGTGAGTGGAAGCAGGTCGAGCGTGTGTGGGTGTGTGTGTGGGAACCTGCGGGGTGGGTGGGGGTACGCGCGGGAGACGCTCTAAGATCTGCGTCAGGCAGTAGTGGATCTGAGGGATCAGGTCAAAGCGTCCAGACAGCGTAGAGACGGTGGAGGACAGGCTCCGAAGGTCTCCTCTAAGACCACTCACCGCCACCTCAAGAGCACGTATGCTCTGCAGTACGGTGTCGGGCGGGGGTGGTGCAGAGGGACGCACCGGTCTAGGCTGTGCAGGGCGAGGCTGGCGTACGCGTGTGGAGTATGTAACGGGCTCAGCAGGGAATGGGACAAAAGGGGCCGCGCCTGGAAAAGTGGGCCTGGCCTCGGTGTGAGGCCGGGACGCCGGCTGGCGAGGAGTGGAGGCAGCGGCAGCAAAGGAGGCGTGCAAAAGAGGTAACGAGGTGGCCAGAGAGGTCCGTGGCACAGACGTGTGGACAGACGCCACGACGCTCTCGGAGAATAAGGCGGCGGTGGAGACAGAGGAATCTCCCGCTGGGGCAGAAGTGTGCGGTCCAAAAGGTGTAACCCCAGCGGAGATCATGCTAACCATGGTCTCCACGACCGAAGTGAACGAGGGCTCTCCGCACTCGACTATGGTCGGCGGGCGCTCGGGGAGTGCGGAGCAAAGGGGCTCCACGGACAGAGGGCCTGAGGTGGCAAAGGGAGTGGTGGGGACAGCCTCGGAAGTGGTGACAGTGGTGGAAGTGGGCTCAGCAAAAGTACTCTCGACACAGGCAGAGGTAGGGACAGAAGTGTGAAGAGCAGTGGAAACGTCAGGAACAGGCTGAGAGGCCACAGGGTCGACGGGGTGGGCAGCAGGCTCGGCAGGGTGCGCAGCAGGGTCTGCGGGAGCAGCCTGGGCAGCGTGGGCAGCGGGGCCCTGCTCGGCCTCCTCGGCCTCGAGCACGTAGGCGGCGGGGATGAGGACATCCATCGCCGGAAGCCAGTCAACGTGGGCTGGTGCAATCAGAGTCCGAGCAGGGCTCGGGAGAATCATGTAATCGGCCCCATAGGGGCCGTGCAACCAGACCCAGTGACGCTCGCCGTGCGGACGTAGCATCTTCATCCGGGCCATAACGTCTATCGACAAGGAAGTGGGGCCCGGAACGCGTCGCAGGTCGTCGGGGAAATCCTCGCCGGTCATAAGAGCCAGCAGGGTAATCAGGCCGCCGCAGCATATCGGTGAGCGAGCGCCCACCGATACAATGATGCGGTCTAAGTACCATGCCGCGATATCGATCACGACGGCGGGGACAAGCTCGTCTCCATCCCTAGATAGAGCTCTGGGACGTGTCATCGCATAGAGCATGTAAAGCTCTGGCGTAGACATCGTGCCCGGCTCATATCTGGCCAAAAAGGTAGTCACCATGAGGCGCTGGGCAATGCGTAGGCAGGGATGTACGATGGCCGAGGCCTTGGCCCTACTAGGGTCAAAGGCGGCGTGGAGACCCGTGATACGTGCCCAGAAGGCACCGGCGTCGAAAGAGGGTGGAGGGATATGTGTGGGGCCATAACCGCGATCGGCTCCGGGGACTGCGGGCCATGAGAAAAATGCTCTCATCATATCGAGAGTGACCTGGCACTCTCGATCCATGAACCGGAATGAGCATCCCTCATCGGTCCGGGCGATAGAACTCAAAACCTCAAGTGTCGGACGGGTAAAAGTATCCGCCGACACCTGGAAAAAATCTCGCCAGCCCACGTTGTCGTACAACGTGAGCATCCCCTCAAGTACCCCCAGGCGTCCTAGGTCAGCGAGGTGTGCGAACCTGGAGGGTACGATCGAGCGCTGGGAGATACGCTCGAAGACGGCGCGGTGTGCGTCGTCTCGGAACGTAATCCCGAGCGGCCCGACCAGTGGAGCCGGTGGTGGTGGCTGTGGATCGGCGGGGAGAGGCTGTGAGGGCTGTGGGTGCGCTGCAGGCTGTGCGGGGTGTGCGGGGCCTGCAGGCGGTGCGGGGTGTGCGGGGGACGGTGGAGGAGAGTCCTCCAACTCGTGGGAGGGGCCGGCATCATCCGACCGCTTCCGCTTGGCGGAAGCTCTCTTCGACCGCGGCCGTGTCCGGGGCGGCATATCTGCCCCGAGCGCGCGCCGAAAAAGTGAAAAGTGCGGCGTGTGCACAAGAGTGGAAAGAGTTTACCCAAACACGCCGCGAGTGCTAAGTAGTGGAAGCGTGCGAAGTCCGCGCCTCCACGAAGTCCTGAGCAGCCCGTAGAAACTCCCCTGAGCTCCCCTAAGCTCCAAAAAGCGACCTGCGCATGGAAAAGCGATATCAGCGAGTAATAATCAAAATGTATGGAGCAATAGGGGTATAACAGATAGATATAGGAATTGATTTGGGTTAGGGGGGCGTTTAGCACATGGATCCTCAAAATATACACGAGGAGAGGAGAAAACGGTGAAAATAAGCGAACCGGAGGTGATCGGAGGCGGGGCGGCCGGCGGCGACTCGGGCGGAGTCTGGCGACGGGCGGCCGGCGACGGCAGGCCGAGCGGCGGCGCGCGCGGGCGAGTGGGCGAGCGGCGAGGCGAGATCGGGCGAGGGAGCTGAGGGGGCGCGGGCGAAGGGGTTTTTTTTGTTTTCGAAAACCGTGCCCCCCCCCCTCGGTTTTATATAAAAAAGTTACGACTCGGCCGAGTGACTTTACTCACTCGGCCGAGCGAGGCAATTAAAAATTTCTCCCCGATGTCGCTTCGGCCGAGTGGCTTTGCCAGCCTCGGCCGAGTGGAGTAAGTCCATTCGGCCGAGTGACTCAAGCTACTCGGCATGACTCGCCCTAGGAGGGTATCCGTTTTACTCGGCCGAGTGAATATATGTACTCGGCCGAGTAGCAGTTCTTATGAAATGAGGAAAATAGACAGAGAGTTGGGTACAGCAGACTTCCCTCGTTCGTGAGCGGCTCGGCCGGACGAACTTCTTGACTCGGCCGAGTGACTAGTATACTCGGCCGAGTGAGCCTTAATTTCTGCTGTTTATCTTCGTTTGGACTCTAAACTCCGTCTTTCTTCCTCCAGTCGATTTCATGCTCCTCCTAAGCGTCGAACGCCTTCTTGGGGCGCTCCTCATCGTCTCGTTAATCCTCCTCATGATGATCTACCTATCTTCTCTCCTGTCAAGAAAAATAGGACCCGTTATCACAAAATTTTTGGTCGGGTGACTCAAAATACTAAAAATTTCTAAAACGAAAATAAAGAAAAACGAATGAAAATAAAGCAAAAACCGTCGGGTTGCCTCCCGACAAGCGCTCGTTTTAGGTCGTGAGCTCGACCCCCTATAATTTTCAATCAATGCGGGATGTTTGGTGCATATGAGATGCACCCGTCAAACTTTCCGGGGAGCGCGCTTGGATTCGGACGTGGCGGCGTAGCGGTCTCCCTCGGAGGTCTCCTATCTCGAATAGTGTTGGGGGGAGGCTCCCCCAAGCTAGCATTTGCCCCGGTCAACGGCTTAGCCGGCGATGCCGATTTCCGTACCGGCGGAGCTTTCTTTGGAGACTTTGATTTCGAGAGCTTGCAGAGCTCTCGAATCCTTGCGACATCAGCGTCGCCTTCATCTTCATCAGTGGAGAAGTCTGGGGAATCATCATTATTGTCCTCATGGCCTAAATCCGGGCTTTCATCCAATTCTTCATCAAAAAGGGCACCAATTGAGTGAGGAATCGCCTCCTCTATCACCTCATCAAGGAGGTCCGAGAGATCATGCGACCGCTCTTTAAGCAAATATACTCTATTGATTTTGCCCGTAGGGATCCCCTCGGAATAGTGTTTTAGCCTTTGCCCATTTACTTTGAATGTGGTGCCTTCCTTGCTTTCCAACTCGAAAGCTCCTCCCGGTTGTATGTGCTTGATGGTGAAAGGTCCCGACCAACGTGACCTCAACTTACCGGGAAATAGTCGGAGTCGGGAGTTGTAGAGCAAGACCTTGTCTCCCACCTTGAAGTCCGTGACAGTTATGCGGGCATCGTGGAAAATCTTGGTCCTTTCCTTGTAAATCCTCGAGCTCTCATAGGCGTCTCTCCTTATTTCATCAAGTTCGTTGATGTCCAAGAGTCGCCTCACCGCCGCACTCTTATAATCGTAGTTAAAAGTCTTAATGGCCCAATATGCACGGTGTTCCAACTCTACCGGCAAGTGGCAAGCCTTCCCGTAAACTAGGCGGAACGGTGTGGTGCCGATGGGGGTGAGAAAAGCCGTACGATAGGCCCATAGAGCATCGTTTAACTTCATTGACCAATCCTTTCTAGACCGATCTATGGTTTTCTCGAGAATTTGCTTGATTTCTCTATTTGAGACTTCTACTTGGCCGCTTGTCTGGGGGTGATAAGCCATTCCAACCCTATGATTTACCCCGTACTTTTTTAGCATTGCTTCAAACTTGTTCTCTATGAAGTGGCTTCCCCCGTCGCTTATCAAGGTACGCGGCACTCCAAAGCGCGGAAAGATATTTTGCTTGAAGAATTTGGAGACGACCCTCGCATCATTAGTAGGGGTGGCAATAGCTTCCACCCATTTGGAGACATAGTCAACGGCCAATAGGATGTACTTGTTGCCATTGCTCAACGGAAAAGGCCCCATGAAGTCTACTCCCCAACAATCAAAAAGCTCAATCTCCTGGATGGGTCTCATCGGCATCTCATTGCGCTTGGAGATATTCCCGGTCCGTTGACATCTATCGCAACCCTTCACAAAAGTGTGAGTGTCTTTAAACATTGTGGGCCAGAAGAATCCGCTCTGCAAGATCTTAGCGGTAGTTTTAGAGGCGGCATGATGTCCCCCGCATGGTAGACCGTGGCAATGCAAAATGATAGACGTTGCCTCCTCCTTAGGAATACACCTACGAATGACATTATCTTTGCATATCTTGAAAAGGTAAGGATCTTCCCAAAAATAGCTACGGACCTCATGCATAAATCTCCTCTTTTGTTGCGTGGACATCCCATGCGGTTTGATTCCGCACGCCAAGTAGTTGACGAAGTCCGCATACCAAGGTACTTCCTCGGCCCTTACCGCATATAGCCTCTCATCAACGAATGTGTCGTCAATAGGTAAGCTCTCATCCTCCTTATCGCGAATGAGCCTGGATAAATGATCTGCCACGACATTGTCTGTACCCTTCTTATCTCTGATCTCTAGGTCGAATTCTTGCAACAAGAGTATCCACCTAATCAACCGGGGTTTGGCCTCCTTCTTGTTTAAAAGATACTTCAATGCTGCATGGTCGGTGTGGACAATCACCTTGGAACCGAGGAGGTAGGAGCAAAACTTCTCTATGGAATAGACGACCGCTAGAAGCTCCTTTTCGGTAGTTGTGTAGTTTTTCTGCGCGTCATCCAATGTCTTGCTTGCGTAGTATATCGCATGAAGCTTCCTATCTTTCCTTTGTCCCAATACCGCTCCAATGGCTTGGTCGCTAGCATCGCACATTAGCTCGAAAGGGAGGCTCCAATCCGGCGGTTGGATGATGGGCGCTGAGACTAGCGCTTCCTTCAAGGTGTTGAAAGCTTGCAAGCATTCTCCTGAAAAGTCAAAAGGAACATCTTTAGCGAGTAAGGAAGTAAGTGGTCGGGCAATCGAGGTGAAATCCTTAATGAAGCGGCGGTAAAACCCCGCGTGGCCAAGGAAGCCTCTAATGCCCTTGACATTAATAGGAGGAGGAAGTTTTTCGATTACCTCAATCTTAGCTTTATCAACCTCGATTCCTCTTGAGGAAACAAGGTGTCCGAGAACTATACCTTCCGTGACCATGAAGTGGCACTTCTCCCAATTGAGAGTGAGATTGTTTTGTTGGCATCTTTTTAGGACTTTAGTGAGATTTTCCAAGCAAGAGTCAAACTCACTTCCATAAACCGAGAAATCATCCATAAAAACTTCCATAATATTTTCAATATAATCGGAAAATATGGATGTCATACATCTTTGAAACGTGGCGGGAGCATTACAAAGGCCGAACGGCATCCTACGGTATGCGTAGGTGCCATAGGGACAAGTGAAAGTTGTCTTTTCTTGGTCATCTTCGTGCAAAGGGATTTGGAAGAAACCCGAATACCCGTCTAGATAGCAAAAGTATTTATGGTTCGCGAGGCGTTCAAGCATTTGATCGATGAATGGCAATGGGTAATGATCCTTTCGGGTAGCTTTATTGAGTCTCCTATAGTCAATGCACATTCACCATCCCGTGACAGTGCGCGTGGATATTGGCTCACCTTTGTCATTTTTTATGACAGTCATCCTTCCTTTCTTGGGGACAACGTGGACGGGGCTAACCCATCTACTGTCAGAGATAGGATAAATTATACCGGCTTCAAGCAATTTTAGGATTTCCTTTTTAACCACCTCCTTCATGTTCGGGTTCAACCGCCTTTGAGGCTCTATGGAGGTGGCTTCGGTATCCTCCAAATGGATCCGATGCGTGCAAAGCCTAGGGCTTATTCCCTTTAGATCGGAAATAGTGTATCCCAAGACACCTTTGTGGCTCCTAAGGACGTCTAGGAGTTTTTCAAGTTGATCTTGTGTGAGGTGGGAATTTACTATCACCGGAAAAGTCAATTTATTACCCAAAAAGGCATACCTTAGATTCGGCGGTAATTGTTTAAGCTCTACCTGAGGTGGCGCTGCTTCTTCCACCTTTTCAGCTCTCATGAATTCGGCTTCTTCCTTGTCATCCGGGTTTAGCTCATTTTCAGATGGCATGCTTTCATGTGACAAGTCGGACTCGCTGCTTAGTGAGGATGAGGCATCGAAGTAGGCGCCCTCTGATTCAGTGCTAGCATCGCCAAAACCTTCGCTCTGCTCCAGTTCGTACCTGGAATCAAGAAACACATCAGACGATTCATAAAAACAAGAGTGAGCGTCATAAAGTGTAACATCCTGAATGTCGGTTTGCTCGAAGGGTTCTTCGGGAGCATAGTGCTCTTCGACATTTGCTCTATTGTCTTCGAAATGCAATTTGTCGTCGACCACGTCAACTCTGACATTGCCTCCGATGGTCCCTTCCGGGGAGATTTGGTCCATCACAAAGCTAGCAAATAGTTGTTCGTCGGGGTCCGTGATATTGATAGCAAATGCTCCGGTAGTGTGGACCTCGTCGACAAGCTCCTTAAGGAGGTCTGTGAAGGAGTCATAGTCTTCTCGACTGAGTTCTATTGTTGGCGTTGCATCCCCCATTCTCCCTGTTAAGATCTTATGCAAAATACAGGGAGAATATGCAAATAGGGCTACGAATGAAGTTAGGATAAGATGGAGAGGGAAGTAAAGGAAGAAAGTAAGAAGAAATAACCGGGTGGTCGGTGCTGAGCACCGACTAAAAATTTCCCCGGCAACGGCGCCAAAAACTTGGTCGCGCCCCGGCGTACACGTCCCGGGACGACGGTTGTAGTTTTACCGCAAGCGCACGGTATAGCGGCGAGCGGGTATCGAACACAGGGAGGACGAATGACCGTGCTTGCTCCTAATCACCCTGGCTATTTAGAGGGATAATTGCCTTGGGCGATCCTGTCACAATCGTCAGACAAAAGTGCGAAATATCAAATCAAATAGAGAACGCCTAGGGAATGGGGAATCCCCACTACTCACCGTATTTCACAATTGTGGTTCGCCGGTATCGAAATCGCTAGGATGAGAATTTGGATGAACTAGTTGCAACTAAATGTGAAACCAAGCTCACGCTCTCGCGCTGTTGCCGGTCTATAGCTATCCTAGGTTTGGGTCCAATCTCTTGCAAACCCTAGCCTAGGGAAGCTAGCATTGGGATCAACATCATCGTCCAATTGCGCACCGAGTCCAATCTCTTGCAAACTCGGTCCACAATCTAAATTAGGATAGTTCCTACCCGTCCAATCTCTTGCAAACGGGTATTGGCGCGGAATTGCAACCGGAGATCCTAGCATCGGTCCAATTTCTTGCAAACCGATACTTCGAAAATCCGACTCCAACCCAATTCGGATTTCTAGGGCTTCCTATCGAATTGGGATCCAATCTCTTGCAAATCCCAATTGATGTGAATACCTAGCTATCCGTAGTAATTCGATCCCAATCTAATCCCTAATAACAATCCTAGCTCAATTTCTACCGGTTCAACACAAATACGAAATTGGGCTTGTAGGGTTCATCCCCACGCCCCAAGACGTGGAGACTACTCACTAATCATAGCAATAGCACAATAATTGGCAAAGAAATAGACAATGGAATTCATCACAACAATGATATAAACAATAAAAAATAGAGTTTTTGTGGAAGAGAAGTGCAAACCAATGTAGATCTTCAATCAACCCAACAAAAATCCAAGTTTTTCTCTTCACCAATCACAATTAATAAAGCTAAAAAGTAGACTCAAAAAGCTGCAAAAATTCTGAGAGGAGGCTCTCAAAACTAGGGTAAAAACAGAGCTTAAATAGCCCCAAAAATCGTCTAAAAATCCTGACCAAAACGCCCCTGCACAGCCTGTTTTCCGCAAATTTCGCTACAGGCAGCGCATCGCACTCGGCCGAGTGACAAAAGTCGCTCGGCCGAGTGAAAACCCTGTCAATTTCCAGTAAGTCGTGGGCTTCAGGGGTCTTCAGTTCGGGGGCGGCTCGGCCGAGTGAGTTGTCGTCACTCGGCCGATGGCTTCACTTCACTCGGGCGGACGGGATTTGCCACTCGGCCGAGTGGGTCTTCTGAAGCTCAGATGGCCGAAAAACAGTAACTTCGGTCTTTTTGAGAGCCTTCGTCTGGGCGCCACTCGGGCGGACGTGGTATCGTCACTCGGCCGAGTGGGTCTTCTGTGCTCGGCCGAGTGCACAGGTAACTCGTGTCTGAATTGGTCGGCCGAGCAGTGTCTCGCTGGTCGGCCGAGTGGCTCCTCCACTCGGCCGAGTGGGACACAAAAAATGCCCAAACTGGTCGTTTTGGCCTCCTCGTCGCTCCGGCGACGTCCATTCTTCTTCCGCTCCTCTCCAACAGCAAAATACCCCTCGGGGAGGTCGTCGGTGGCCGTCTAGATTACACGCATCTCGAGATCACTCCTAATCACGCCAAATCACCTGAAATGCGACAAAAACAACAAATCGTGAAAAGCATCGCAATATCGTCGATATATCGTGAAAAACATGATTTGGGCGATCAAAATGGCATGCAAACATGCGGGAAAAGGGTGTAAAATAAGGAGTGATCAATAAACATCATACATGGGAGGGGAATCAAATGTAGGAGATGAGGGGGTGAAGAGATCTCCCTGAAGGGGAGCGGTAAGCTCTGGTGGGTGGTCCTCTGCGGGATGCTCAGCCTCTGTAGAAAGTGGAGGTGGCTGCAGTATCTCGAAAGGAGGAGGGTAATGCCCGGGATCCTCATGAATGGTTGTGTCCTCGTCCCAATGCACGACCTCCTCGGCAAAAGTCTCTGGCTCCGCGTGTAATATGTAAAATAAATATAGCTCTGCCTCCTCGCGATGCAGTGCTTCGGCCTCCTCTTCGGGTTCCACTGGTATAGTAGGCAAAGTGAATTTCATCTTCTCCTTTTTATGCCTATGTCTTCGTTTCTGTCCTGGAACTCGAGGCACTGGATGGTGTGGCATGGCCCTCTTCACGGTAGGTGCAGGTGGCTCTATGGGCTCATGTATCTCGGCCACGGTATAAAAGTGGGTCTTGTGCCCCTCAACTAGAGCGTAGACTCCATCATCAATTGTGCCTGTGGAATAGATACATGAGTAATAAAGTTTTGAAATCCAAGCTCAAAAGGGTCACATGTCGTTATTGTTAATGGACCGGTGTATCGAACTGTGTCCACAATACTTCTCAATAGGTCCATATATGTGTCCTCCGCTGGCAGCTCGGATGTCTCTATTTGTGGAGTGTTGATGGTGTAAAGATGGCTATGATCACCTTCAAGTGAAACATGCACTCCGTTTACGATAGTACCTGCATCAGAGACATTAGCCATAATGAAATCGATGAATACTTGGTCGGATGGCTAACCTACCATAACGGTTAGCGAACCGGTAGATCGAGCATCATCTATCATTTGCTCCAAGGTTGTTGCCAACTGCAGATCACTGAACTTTCTCACTTGCATCCTCTCCATAAACTCACGTCAGGGTCCCTTTAGCCTTTTAGCGAAGATATCAAATAGCCTGGAACCATCCCACTCATGGTCTGACTCCGTACGGAACATCCCTAACATTCTCTCGAACTTGCACAATGCTTCTCTGAAGGACTCTCCATCAGCCTGATAGAATGTAGCGAGGTATATATAGGATCGTATAGAACCCGGTCGCATCTTTGGAAGCACCATCGCCGCATCAACTGTACCTGATCAAGCAAAGTAAACAACCTGACAAAGACGTCAGCGGTACAAAGAGAGATAAAGATAATAATAATATCATGTGGTGGGGAAAAATCTCTCTCTCTATTTTATTTTATTTTTTGTTTTTTTGTTTTTTTACGCAATCTAATCAACTTAATTATGATAAATAGATAATATGGCGGAATGCCTCCCCAGCAATGGCACCATAAACTTGTTGCGTCCGGAATTAACTCCGAAATGATGTCGTTTACCGCAAGCGCACGGTATAGTGGCAAGAGGGTATCGAACACAGGGAAGCGGTGCTATACTACCTATCTACTCCTAGGTTGAGTTAGACTTGTAGATTTATTGGTGGATGTGGAATATGTAATGTTGTAATGGTGATGGATGCGAAGGCTGTGTCACTCAACGTCGCAAATAGAGGATTTCACACAAAGAAAGAAAGAAATAAAATATAAAGGTTATGGCTTTAGGACTCGCCACTAGGACCGTCAGATGTCGACGCTAGGCTAGGACTCTTGCATTGCATTAGTTATATTGGGGGATTGTAGCATCTAGAAAGTGAATTCATGTGTCTGGGCATCATGAATCTAACGTATCGCATTAACCCCACTCGCGCGATAGGTGTATATGATACGTGCATTAAGGATCTACAAAGTTCTCACCACTCTCATGGTTCGAACGCTCTCAACTCGTATCACTCTCGTGGGCTTGAGCTTCGAGGTATTTTGGTGGCTCTTATTGACGCAATGGCGGTAGCCGTCAATTAGTTATATAGTTCATCGGTGGATCCCCTCAAGGCACGAGCCGGGCATGGTCATGTGCCTCGATTGAATCTACTAACTCCCTAATTAAATCCGTAGGATACTCCTTAAGCTAATCGATTCCACCAACCGTGGGCACGATCTCAGTATGAGTTCTCATAGGTATTTTGTTAGATCAACCAAAATACAACCCCATTTATATCCAACGCGTCATAAAAATCACATCTTGCATCTAAATCCTAAGATCCATGGGCTAATCCCTTAGCCCAAGATGGAATTACTCAAGCATGATAGCAATAGAAGATTCGATAATAGCAAGAGAATTCATTATAGCATGCATCAAAAAGATATAAAACAATAAGGAACCACAAAGAAATAATAATGGAATTCAAAGGGCAAAAGTACTTATCTTGATACAAGGGAGGGGCCTAGGGCATAGCCAAACTCCCCAAAAAGATCGTCCCAAAAAAAGTCTAAAAAATATCTTAAAATGTCTCCTGCAAAGTCTCTCCAAAAAACTCCCCCCTGACGGCTGCTAATTTTCCCCTCAAAAACCCTCGCCAAACAAACCCCAAAATCCGGACGCAACTCAAAATCTGGGCCCACGGCGACTCGGTCGAGTAGGTAGCTGCTCGGTCGAGTCGTCAGAAGTCAGAATCCATCGCCCAAAACATCGTACTGCCTGCTCGGACCGAGTAGACATCTGCTCGGTCGAGTAGGCAGCTGCTCGGTCGAGTACGCAGCTGCTCGGTCGAGTAGGAGGTTAAAAACATATTTCAGCAGCATTTTTCACTCTGCTCGCTCGAGTAGTGTACTACTCGGTCGAGTAGGTTGCTGAAAACAGATTCCAGCACTGTAGCATCAGCTTGCAGAAATTCCCCAGAGCTCATCCGACCACCGATTGGCACGTTCTTAGTGGCGTTGGAACTGTCTTGAAGTCTACTATCTGGAAATAATATCAGAAAAATACGAAAAAAATTCCAGGTGATAGCAGATTTGAAAATAGTGCACGGCTATCCTGTTTCCAGCACTTTGGGTCGCTCGATTCCTTCGTCGCATCATAGCTCGATCGAGCGACCTGAAATCCATGAGTCATGGTATTATGGAACCATGCTTTCTTCATTCTCCTCTTCTTCACTCCTTCTCTCTTGCCCCTTTCTTGCTCCCCGACATCTTTAAGTTACCGAACGCGACGCCTCAGGAGTTCCGGTGTCGAACCATGCGCTTTTTCCTCCAATATACTCCAAATCGCTTGATATTCCCTGAAATGCAACCAAACGCTCTTAAAGTAAAATAGTTCCAATTATGAGCGTAAAAGCGTATGAAGTACATAATTGAGCAATCATTTTGACGTGTAATCATATAGATAAAATGTGGAATAAAATGACACATCAAAGATCTCCCCACCTCCAACCCCAAGTGGAAGGACGAGTTTGTATTTGTGGTCTTCCAGGGGGAGGCAAGCTTCTGCACTGGTTGGGGTGTCCCCGATTTGGGGCCTACTGAGGATAAGCCGCTGAACATTGAGGAGAAGAAAACCGCCGACACTTTGAAGTGCCTGCCAGAGGGCATGGGGTCGGTCGAATGGCTATGGTCGGACGATGTGTTGTGTCAGACCATGTGGACGAAAGGTTGGTTCGACCGTGCTCGCCAACCTTCGTCACTTTGAATTAACTCGTTTGTTGCTTTGGCAGGGATGATCAGTATGGACTACCAGGTAGATCCCGCATTGAAGGATGCGGTCGAGGCTTCCATCAAGAGGCGGAGGTGAGAATGATGTCGCCTCGGGTGCCGACCGTACAATGACTGATGGCCTAGCCGTCTGGAGATCGGCACATGATCGTTGAAGGGGCTGTCCAGAAGGCTCGCCTTCAGAAGAAGAAAAAGAAAGAATACTCCTCCAACTTTGAGGTAGTTGCATTGGAGGAAGGCAAGAAAAGGCGGAGGGTTCTTCTTCTCAGCGACTCAGAGCCGTCTGGGTCGAACGCAACCGTGGAGTAGGCCTCTCGACTAGGGAGTGATACGCCTCATGAGGATGGTTCAACAGAGACTCAGATTCCACCGGATCTCTGTACGCACCAGGACTCCTGGCCTTGGGGGTGTCTGTCTCCTTCCATATGGTTGCCCGAATATATTCCCAAGGAGTACCGTCCGATGTTGTTGGAGATTCGATCTCCTTAGGTCCCTCTCGACTATTCCGAGAAGGAGCTCGTCCAGGCGAGATTCCCATTGAGGCTCGGGGACTCCGCTCTTCTTGATTACGGGGCCGCTTCCTGCATCGCCGAGAATGCGACCCTACCCGGGACAGGGCTGTCGTGGAGAGTGTTGACTACGAGCGGCTTATGTCGGTAGCCGTCCATGCCAGCATCCAGGTTATTATCATCTAGACCTCTATTGATGTTAACATCTACATACAAGCTGATCTTCGATCGTTGTATGCAGGCTCTTGTGGCACCCACGATGTTGCGTCACCGAGCTTCGGTGGTGGCCGACCATAGTGTCACCCTGGAGGCCGTCATGTCGAGGGTGGAGAAGTCCTAGGCTGAGCTGGAAAGAATCAGCCAACTCTTCGAGACAAGGTCGTTAGTTGTTTAGAAACTCGAGCACGAGCTAAGCGAGTCTCGTAGGAGGAAGGCTGAGCAAATCGCCTTGAGAGAGAGAGAGCAGAAAATGCTCTGCTGGAAGAGAGGATCGAAGGCGACGTCATTGCAGAGAAGGCGATCCGGGATTTCACGGACACGTTTCACAACTTTGACGAACTATATAAGAAGGGCTACGAGCGATACTGGCTGGAGATGAGGAATCGATTTCCCGGCCTCTCCGTGGAGATCGACGAGATTCCGATGATTTTTCTAGACCTCGGCGAGGACAAGTCCATCCAGGGCGAGGACGAGTCCATCCAGGGCGAGGACGAGTCACATCGAGGCATGGAGGAGGCCGCTCCCGTGGACGAGGCTGCCACTACGACCGGCGACGAGGTGAGAGCGGTTGCTACGGGGGAGCCAGGGCCCACAACCGTGTTGGAGGGAGATCAAGGTCCTGAACGGCCGATGAAAGATCTGGCCTGCCATTTTTTGAATGTATATGGGGGATGATGTAAGTGAAAAAAATATTTTGTAATGAAGAGTGACAAGAGAGTTAGCATATGCATTCTCGTATGCCATTGCCTCTTTTTGTTTGTTGTCACTGACGCGCTGTGGTGGTGGTCTCAATGCCTGACGGTCCCTTTCGATGGGTTAGGCGCTGCTCCAGGGTGATCGAGGATAAACCATCGAACCACATTTAGGATTTGACCAACATGTTCCATGGAGAGAGAGAGAGAGAGATCTACCCGATTCGTGGTTGACGAAGTGGGGATTTTGGTCGCTCAGTCGCGAAGGGGTGGCCCGTTCGACTTACGACTGACGCTCAGCGGGAGAGTCGTTCAGTCGCAAAGGGGTGGTCCCTTCGACTTACGGCTGACGCTCGGGCGAGAAAGTCGTTCAGTCGCGAAGGGGTGGTCCCTTCGACTTATGGCAGACGCTCGGGCGAGAGAGTCGTTCAGTAGCAAAGGGGTGGCCCATTCGACTTACGGCTGATGATCGCTTAGGAGAGAGTCGTTCAGTAGCAAAGGGGTGGCCCCTTCGACTTACGGCTGATGCTCGGGTGAGTCGTTCAGTAGCGAAGCGGTGGTCCCTTTGACTTACGGCTGACGACCATTTGGGAGAGTCATTCAGTAGAGAATGGGTGGCCCCTTCGACTTACAGATGAAGCTTGTTCAGGAGAGAGTCATTCAGTAGAGAAGGGGTGGCCCCTTCGACTTACAGCTGACGCTCGAGTGAGTCGTTCAGTAGTGAAGGGGTAGTCCCTTCGACTTACAGCTGACGACCATTTGGGAGAGTCGTTCAGTAGCGAAGGGGTGGCCCCTTTAACTTACTGCTGATGACTTCTTAGGAGAGTCGTTCAGTAGCGAAGGGGTGGCATCTTCGACTTATGGCTGACGCTCGCTTAGGAGAGAGTCGTTCGGTAGCAAAGGGGTGGCCCCTTCGACTTACGGCTGACGCTCGGGTGAGTTGTTTAGTAGCGAAAGGGTGGCCCCTTTGACTTACGGCTGACGCTCGCTTAGGAGAGAGTCGTTCAGTAGCAAAGGGGTGTCCCCTTCGACTTACGGCTGACGCTCGAGTGAGTCGTTCAGTAGCGAAGGAGTGGTCCCTTTGACTTACGACTGACGACCGTTCAGGAGAGTCGTTCAGTAGTGAAGGTGTGGCCCCTTTGACTTACGACGCTCGTTCAGGAGAGAGTCGTTCAGTAGCAAAGGGGTGGCCCCTTCGACTTACGGCTGACACTCGGGTGAGTCGTTCAGTAGCAAAGGGGTGATCCCTTCGACTTACGGCTGACGATCGTTCGGGATAGTCGTTCAGTAGCAAAGGGGTGGCCCCTTCGACTTACGGCTGACGACCACTTAGGAGAGTCGTTCAGTAGCAAAGGGGTTTCCCCTTCGACTTACGGCTGACGACCGTCTGTATTACCGTAAGTTTGATTTTTCCAACACCTCTTGAGGATCAGGTCCTTTTTCGAGGGGAGTTTTCTAGTTGGGTAATCTCTACAAACTTTACGAAGGCTCAAAAAAGCAAATCTTTGTTTGATAAAAGAAACATGCTTTATTTGCGAAAATAAAAAACGGAAAAGACGTACATGTGTTTTTCGATCGACGTCGGAGATGTTGCCGTTCATTGTCATGTTATTAGCCAGGGGTTTTAGATGGTTCATCAGTCGACCACCTTGATGACGGGTGATCCCGTCATCTTGCCCTTCTGCTTCGAGGATCCTTCCTTGTCTAGATGGATCACTGGTCAGGCCTGTGGAGTGTCCTTGTTTGACTAGGGAATCGATTTCCTTCTTGAGGGTCCAACAATCGTTTGTGTCGTGCCCATAGTAATTGTGTTATTTACAGAATTTGAGGTCGTCCCTCTTCTCGTATTTATCCTTCTTTGCAGCCTCTTGTATCAGCTCTTCTAGCGGGGTGTAGGCGAGTACTTCCATCTTATGGACGACTGGCTTAGCATAGGTAGGGTGCTCCTTGTTTCGAGGGCTCCTCTCCCTAGGCCTCTTGTCTCGGGACTCCTGGCGGGGGTTCCCAAGCTCGACTTCTCTCGCATCGTCTCTCCACGGTGGGAGGGGTTCTCTTTGCATTAGCTTTAGATGGCTCTTCCACCTCCTCAGAGGAATTGAACCGATCTGTTATGTTGAGCATCTCCGCGACGGTGTTGGGGAGAACTGGTGAAGGGCCCTTCTCAAGTGCTTGTTCCAGACAGCCTGGGTGAGCGCCGCTATGATGGTCACATCTGACGTCTCTTCGACATCGAGCCTCTCGTCGTTGAATCTTTGGACGAAGGCTCGGATCGACTCGTTCTTGTTTTGTTTTAGCTAGAAGAGGTTGGACGACCTCTTCTTGGGTCGTCGTCCAGCGGCGAATTGTTTGCAAAATATTTCCGACAGCTCATCGAACGAGCTGATGCAGTAGCGGGATAGCCCTTCGTACCAGCTTTCAGCCCTCTTGGTCAGCGTGGCATTGAAAGCTCTACAAAGGTAGGGCTCGTCGGCTCCGTGGAGTAGCATGACATTCAGATATTTCCGAATGTGTGACCATGGGTCGCCTCTACCATCGTAAGCTGGTAGGGTAGGGAGCTTGAATTTGGAATGGAAAGGAGCGGAGAGGATATTCTCCTTCAGCGGAGTCTTCCGAATGGTGGATTGGACCAGCACAGATCCTCCTGCTCCGGGTTGGGAGAAGTTGGCCCTGGAGGATCGATTCATGATCTCCTGCCTTCTTGCGTGTCCACCTCCAGGGTTTAACGGGTTATAACCTAGAGGTACTCCTTATATTACCTGATTTAAGATGTCGCGGGTGGCCGCTCGGTAATTGGAGTAGGGGGGGTTCCCCCTGGGGCACGAAAGGTCGATTATCAACCCCGGCTCCATTGTATTGGTGGGTCGGGGGCGGTCAAACCGTCGAGGTTAATCTCAGCTCTTGGGTCCCCCAGATCTTGGAGGAATGCTGAGCCCCTTGTTGGTGTCAGGTACAGATTCGGAGGGGGCGACGACTCATTCACGGTGGATGGGCTCCCCATGTTCTGGCGAACTAAAGCCGCCAATGCGCTTAAGCTCCTGTCGACCTGCTCGGTGAATTGGTTCAACTCTCTTCGAGTCACCCTGGGCTCCTTTGCCTCCTCCGTTGGTCGATGTGGTGGTGTCGTGGAGTCCACGACGTCCTCTATCAATACGTTGTTTTCCCTTGGCCTTCCCTTCGGACCTTCGACCGGTCTGGCGTAACTAGGTCCAGCTGGCATAGCCTCTGAGTAGCTTTGGGATGACAAGCTGGTTAACGTGGTCCCACAGACGGTGCCAAACTGTTAAGGCCAAAATTGACCAGGACATTGTCAATCTGACGGAGACTCGTAGCGCTGAGCTAGAACCTTGTTAACAGTTGAGGTGGGACCCTTGGTTGGAAGAACCAGGGTCGGATGCTGGTAGTTGGAGGTGATACGACCTTCGATTGACCTATGAGTGGCCGTTGGGTCGATCATTCGAGGTTGATGACGCAACGTCGACCTTCGATGTTGAATGGCGATCGTCGATCTGCACCACAGGGAGTCGTTAGGGGGGTCAGATCTGGGTTCCGACCTAAATCCCTTCTAATACTTAAGTTAGTAAGGAACTTAAGGAAGAGAGTGAGCTTGGGGTATTTGAGATCGACCCACGGAGGTTTGTCTCCAGACTGACGATACAAGCTCGAATCTGAAGATGGTAAGAGTGAGAAGATAGAGTTCTATGTATTAAATCTCGTACCTTGAGGTTGGGACCCTTCCCCTACTTATAGAGGCTCGAGGTCCCTTTGAGACGTTGGGGAGATAACGGCCACCTATAATGGGGCCACGTTCTTCCGCCATGAACGGGAGTTAACGTTACCCACGCCCTCGAGATTTCCGAACATGCCTTTAATCCCACGCTCGTGTGGAAGGAAACCAACGGTCGACTGGCCACTCGGACTTTGACTGAGTCGGGTCCCTTTGGTGGGCATGGTGGGCCTTGGTCATCGTTCGACCGAGTTTCCTCGAAAGCCGGCCCAATGACTCAACACAACTGAATGCCGAATACAAAATATCATACAAATGTCAATGCCTTGCATTAGCATCTCAAAATGATGCAAACAAGGCAAATTGTGCATATGCCAAACCCCCACGTAGACAAAACCCAAAGAGTTGAGAAATAAGCTTCCAAATGAAATGGAAGCTATACCAACCCTCATTGTTTACACCGACCCATTTTGTCTCAAGTCCAAGGTAAACCCACTCAACAACAAATACAGGACAATTGGACCAATCTCACTCCCCTCTCTCTTGCATCCTACTCCTTTTTATTTTCTCCTGCATCACCCTAAAGCCGTTGATTACACATTAATTTAACCTAATACTCTCTTTGCACTACAACCACTTGCTTATATAAGGACTAAAACAATAAAGGCTAGGCCCCATACAAACATAAAACTAGCTTCCCCTTCAAAAGCTCTTGATCTCCTCCCCTCTTCAAGATATGGGCTTCGGGGAGATGATGAAGGCCGCCGCGTCGAAGGCTTTGGTGATCAAGATCAATCTCGTCTTCCTCGCGTTCTTCCTCGTCCTCTACGTCGGCATTCTCCTTCAACCGGAGACGGTGTATGATCAGAATGTGAGGTCCACGGCAAGATGCTCATTGCATGACTGCCTTATGATGAAGAAGGTAAGGTGAGTACGTGATGGCCATTAGAATTAAAAAAGCATTGGTGTCAATTCAAGAAATCGAAGAAATAATGTTTGACCGATCGACCAGTTATGAAAAATATGTTGATTAATTGTTTATTTGCACCATATTTCTTATGTATAGTCTATAATTTAAACAAATGAATATATTGAATTGTTTTGGTAATGCAGACGGAAGCCAAAATGGTCAAGAAGAGCACGGTCGTCGTCGGAGAGACGAAGAGGCCGGCGCCAATGAAAGAAATCCCGGCAATCTTGAAGCGATTTCAAGATGAAGACATCAGAATCGGCTTGGTTAACATCGACGCCAGCGACTACTCCGTCGACTGGGAATCGATCGGAAAGCCTACGTTCGTCGAGTTCGAGCCGGCCTCCCCCAACTTCAAGTGGAACGACTTGTTCCCGGAATGGATCGACGAGGAGGAAGAGAACGAGGGCCCCTCGTGCCCGGAGATCCCAATGCCGGACTTCTCGTTGTACGAAGAGGTGGATGTCGTGGTGGCCAGGGTGCCATGCGGGCGGCCGGAGGCCGGGTGGGCCCGGGACGTGCTCCGGCTGCAGGTGCACCTGGTTGCGGCCAACTTGGCGGCGAGGAGAGGGAAGAGGGATGGGATGAGTGGGAAGGTGAGGGTGGTGGTGGAGAGCGAGTGCCGGCCGATGGTGGAGATGTTCCGGTGCGACGACGTGGCGGGAAGGGAGGGCAGGTGGTGGTTGTTTGTGGTGGATGGGGTGAGGTTGGAGGAGAAGGTGGCTCTCCCCGTTGGCTCCTGCAAGCTGGCTTTGCCCTTGTGGCAAGAAGGTAAATTATTACAACACTGATACATTTTTAATGAAGATTAAAGCAAAAGAGATAAAAATTAGCAAAGACTAAAAAATCTAATTAATTTGTTAGGAGAACAGTAAGTCTCAGGTTTGTTGCGGGTTGTTGTGGTTAGGTGTTTTGCTTGTAGACTCGAATTGTGTTGATGTGAACCGGCCAGAGAAGCGGCCACATGAGGCGAATGGAGTTGGTGGGATTAAGTGTAGTAATTAAACAAATAAAGAATTGTGTGTTGTTAATTATAAAAAGGCCAACAATGAAGGTGATAGTGAGGATGTTAGGTGAAGAGTCGGAAGGTGTCAGATGAGCTAATTGAGTGATATACAATCATCTGCAACTGCAAGATAGTAAATCGTCTATAATACAAAACAAGCTTGTTTTGAAATAGTTTTGCTTGATTAGGACAAACAGGTTTGATACGAAAAAAAGAACTTACATATTCTTGATTAGGCACAAACGAGGAGTACGACATCTCGAAGATCAACGCATTGCAGGCCCCCGCCACCCGCCGAGAGGCCTACGCGACCGTCCTCCACTCCTCCAGCAACTACGTATGCGGCGCCATCGCCCTCGCCCAAAGCATCATCAAGACCGGCACCACCCGCGACCTCGTCCTCCTCCACGACGCCTCCATCCCCCGGCCGAAGCTCGACGCCCTCGCCGCCGCGGGCTGGAAGCTCCAGCTCATCACCCGCATCCGCAACCCGCGCGCGCAAAGGCACTCCTACAACGAGTACAACTACAGCAAATTCCGCCTCTGGCAGCTGACATACTACCACAAGGTCGTCTTCGTGGACGCCGACATAGTCGTCCTCCGCAGCCTCGACGTCCTCTTCCGATTCCCCCAGCTGTCGGCCGTGGGCAACGACGGCGTCATCTTCAATTCCGGGGTCATGGTCCTGGAGCCATCCAACTGCACGTTCAAGATCCTAATGAGACGTAGGAAGGACATAATATCGTACAACGGCGGGGACCAGGGGTACCTGAACGAAATATTCGTGTGGTGGCATCGGCTGCCGAGGCGCGTGAACTTCCTGAAGAACTTCTGGTCGAACAAGTCGTCCGAGTACGCGCGCAAAAACGCGCTGTTCGGGTCGGACCCGCCCGAGCTGTACGCCATTCACTACCTCGGGCTGAAGCCATGGCTGTGCCACAGGGAGTACGACTGCAACTGGAACATCGAGGACCAGAAAGTGTACGCGAGCGACGTTGCGCATAGGAGGTGGTGGAAAGCGCACGACGCGATGGACGGCGGGCTGAAGGGATTCTGCGGGCTGTCGAGGGAGCGGAAGGAGCAGCTCGAGGGCGATCGGAAGAACGCCGAGAGGCTGGGGTTTAGTGATGGGCATTGGAGGATGAAGGTTGAGTGATGAGGGTGTTTATGCATGTTGTATGGCTTGTTGATAGGAATTTTTGCTGTTCTTGCATATAGAAAGTTGCATTCTTTTGATGGCTTTTGTTTGAGCATAGCTTCGCCAAGGCTGGAAGAAACGTAGGGCAACATTGATGTCGGTATCGACTGCACAACCTTGTGGCAATTGCGGCAACAAGGTCTCAAAATAAACTTCAAGAGAGTATTTGACAAGGAACAAGTCGTACTATGTAATCTGGTACCAATTCGTAAGTCAATGGATCTAATACAAAAGTTAAACCCATTCTAATTGACCCAAATATGGTTAATATAATAGAAACACATATATAACGGAATTTGCTTTCTTTAAGTGTTCCAAATGTTCCAAGCTGTTTTCTCACCACAGAAATTGTTGAAGGTGGGTCCGGATGTAGCTGTTGACGTGGAGGATGTGTGCAGACTTTTGGACTCTGGACGAGCTATCCTCTTTCTAAAGGGGCTCCGATCCGAGCTATGAAAGTAGGATCCGAGCTGTCGAGCTATCGAGCTATCTGCAACACAGGAAGCTCGTCAGAGAATTGGATCTTGGGTCCAACCAAATCCTCTCCGATGACTTTTTATTCTCCCCGATGGAAATTCATTTAAAAGTTACTTTCCAAAAGGTCTTTCAATTTTACATTTTTACTTCATCATTTGATAACATAGACTTTAGTGTTATTTTTTGGCGCAGTATTTTCAAGTGGAAAAAAAAAGATGAAACATAAAGCTCCTTATCGCTATATTATTTCGAATGAATATAATGTTATATGTATTACATTTGACAACTATTTTTGAAAACTAGGACAAGCTGACTAAGACAAACAGGTTGATAGAAGGATGGTTGAGATTTAATTGTGACAAATCAATGTTTGAGATAAGAGTTTGTGAAAATTTTGTAAGGGAAAACGTTTGTATTGTGAGGGAAACTTTTTGGAGAAATAAATCTTCATTTAATTTTGTGAAATTCGATATCTTTGTGTTTCTGGGTGTTTTCTCACCACTGATTTGTTGGATGGAGGGCTGGAGGTCGACGTGGTCAAAAGGGACACATGGGACCTCCGGGATCGGTTGGAGGCGTGTTCACTCGGTGAGGGACGCGCGGATCCTCGTGTCGGATTGTCGAAGGGTAGCCTCGGCAAAGCGACGACTTCCTTGTGGTGGAGGTGAGCGGGCTCGTGAGGGCGCTCGGCTCCGGCTGAGAAGACGCTAAGGGGTAGCCTCGGCGCCGCGGAATCTACTTAACCTGAATAGACGAGGAAGCTCGTCAAGGGGGTCGGACCTTGGTTCCGACCAAGTCCCCTCCGATGCCTAAGTCAGAACGGGTCTAATGGATACTTGGTGGGATCGGTATGTCTCACGGGGAGGCCGATACGCGAGTCCTCGGGCCAAGCTGTGGAGGAGAAATATAAGGTGGAAGACAAGGTCGTGTGAGATGAATACCTTCGTCCTTTGGGTATCCAGGAAGTGATCCTTCTGTACGTTGTACCTCGAGTCCCATTATAGGAGCCTATCATGGCCACGTCTCCTTGACGTCCCCCACTTCCGCCCCGACGATCCGCCACTTTGATGGCGCCTTCATGGGTCATGAAGGTGAGCGTAATGGTGCCCCTTAATGGTGATTAAGGGGGATGCGCTTTAACGGGAGCGGTTATCTCCTGCTGACGTAGGCCGGTGGTGGCGCTCGCTTCGGTCCGAGGCCGGCCCGACTCCAAGTCTTCGTGGGGGCCTCGCCGCTGGGCCCGCTCCTCTTCGAGGCCGCTGGCTTGTGACATGGGCTTGGGCCATTCGGTCTTGGCCCATCCTTGAAGGGCCGTATCAATTGCCCCCATTGCTCGGGTCGTTCAGATTCTGACGGTTCGGTTCGAGCGATGTGATTTGTGTGGATTTGACAGATGCGTCAGTTGAGGCAGCGACATTGAATGGAGGTCATCATGACGCTGCCCGGTTGGACTTCTTCCGCCTTTGGGAGCAAAATTCGAAGTGCCACCGGTTGCTAGATGTCGCCACACGTCCTCCTTCGAACGGCTCAGATTCTGAGATTATCTCCTGTATAAAATCGCCACCCTTTCAGATTTTTCGTTCGCGCTTTCTGATCTAATCTTGTTCCTCCGAGCGGCTAATGGATTCCCCTACGTCTTTCTTCTACCGATCTCCTTTCAAGGTAATCTCCTTCTTCCTCTTCTGCCTTACCCGATCCGTCCCATGGCTGCATTGAGGATAGGAAGTTCTGCTCCGGAGTCTAGAGATCCCCCGGTTCCTGGGTTTGGTAACCCTTCGGCTCCAGGGTCCGAAGATCCCCCGGTTCCAGGGTCTGGAGATCCCCCGGTTCCAGGGTCTGATAACCCTCCGGCTCCCCGTCTGGCTCCTGACAAAGGGAAGGGCCTGCTGTTTAAGGACCCGGCCCGCCAAGACGACGCCCATGCGGCGGAGGAGTTTGATGTTCCTCCGGTGATTCTCAGGTCAACGTCAGTCGTTCCATATGCCACGACAGAGGAGATCCGGGCGAAGTACCTCTGCAACCCGTACGACATTCAGATTCCATTCGCCGACGAAAGGATTTGCTATCTAGGGAGCCGCGAGGTCGGCGTGTATGTTGAGATGTTCCGCATGGGGCTCCGCTTCCCTCTCCACGCGTTCATCATTCAAGACCTGGATTTTTTGGTGGTGGCCCTGTGTCAGCTGACCCCTTACTCGATTACGGCCTTGGTGGGATTCATTATGATCTGCCACGGGAATGGGCTGGAGTCTACCCTGCCCCTCTTCTTTTATTACTTCCGGGTTCAGATGGTCTGTCAGTGGTCATGGCAGCACATTCGCGCCCTGGTGGGGAGGGAGTGTCTACTGGGTCTGCCACGCTGGTTTGGCGATTGGTGTATGGATTATGTCTTCGTCACTTTTCCGGAAGACGACGTGATCATGACCGGTTGGGTGAGCATGTGTCAATATGACTTGACACTGTCTCTTTCCGAGGCCGATCAGACTACGGTTAGATGTTTGTCATCATTGTTACCGGTGGAGAGGTCGGTCTGGCCTCTACTGGACAACCTTCTCCTTAAAAACGTCATGTGGTCCTCCGGTAGGCAATATTGGTGTCGACATCAACTGCACAACCTTGTGGCAATTGTGGCAACTGGGTGTTAGATGATGGGGCTAATGCTGAGTGTCCTCTTTAACATTGGTGCAGACAAAGTCTCAAAACAAATTTCAAGAGTGTACTTGACAATGAACAAGTGTACTATGTAATCTGGTACCAATTCGTAAGTCAATGGATCTAATACAAAAGTTAAACCCATTCTAATTGACACAAATATGGTTAATATAATAAAAACACATATATATAACGGAATTTGCTTTATTTAAGTGTTCCAACTGTTCCAATCTGTTTTCTCACCACAGAAATTGTTGAAGGTTGGTCCGGATGTAGCTGTTGACGTGGATGATGTCACGCCCCGCTTCCCAAAACGGGTGCGAGGACGAGACGAAGGTCTGCATGGGCCAGAGCCGTGAGGCTCGAGCCCAATAAGCATCTGTAGAGATACCATTTAATTACAGATTCTTGCACATAAAAGTTCATAACAATAAGATAAGAGTACTCGAAAGGAAACTACATTCATTGATAAAAGAGATAATATCCAGCAATACATCAAGTCTAATAAAAGAAGCCCCAAGCATGGCTACAACTGCAAAAAGTGAAACTAATGGTGCGACGAACCCAACCTAGACAAGAAGTAAAATGGTGCTACACACCCAAACTAGAAAGCAGTAAACCTCCGTAGGACAGCAACAGTGTGGGACCTCTAGGTCTGGTCCTCGTCTGGAACGTACTTCGGGTCAACGTCCTCTGACTCCAAGTCCTCAAGTAAAGCCGGCTCGTCTGTGTACTCCGTCTTAGTACCTGACGTACAACATCCAAGAGAAAAGGAGCTGTACGTCAGGTAAAGTCTACAAGGAAAAAGTGAGAAGACTCTACTGCAAGTGTAAAGGAAATTAAAGACGACATTTTAAGGTTGATTACATGAGATATGCAACAGCATGGCATTTATACATATATGCAAGGAAAGTAAAGACTGTGTAGAAAGTAAACGTGGCAGGCAATAGCCGTAGCGTGTGCTACCGGTTACAAGACATGACAAGACTAGACAAGACTGTGTGACACCAAGAGGGTTCACGCATGCAGCTTAGAAAGTGGCCAAACTCTCTAACCTGGTGGTTGCTCAACCCAACCCCACCCCAAGTGCTCAAGACAAGACTGTATGAGGACCAATCACTCTGCTAGGTGAGTGCCTCTATCCCCACAGGTTGCAAGGGCCACTCACTCTGCTAGGTGAGTGCCGAGCTTCCCGTAGGTTGTTCTGTACAAAAGATCACCCACTCTGCTAGGTGGGTGCCTCATTCCCCACATGTTACCAAGGGTCACTCACTCTGCTAGGTGAGTGCCGGGTTTCCCGCAGGTTATTCAACACTACTTATGCATAAAATGACATGGCATGACACGACGAGAGTGAAGTAAGTTCATTTCGTTCTTATGGAGTCCACACGCACGCACGCACACACACAGATAATGATTTACTTGGCAGTTGTTGTAGTTTGTGCCTAGACTTCGTCGTCAAGTCTAAGCTATCGTGAGGGGGTCCCGGACGCTATCATTTCACGTCTGGTTCTCTAGTTCATACTTTTAGAATTTTAAAGAGAGATGGCATAAACGTGGCCGTAACTACGCAAGTGGGTACACTTGCCTGCAGTGGCGGGAAGAACATCCGTCGGAAACGTCTCGTCACTGGCAGCGTGTAGGTCAAGGTCCGCTGTCACAAGTCAACGGGCGGTGTTAGGACCAGTTTAGCAAATCCTATTAAGTTGTCTCTAAGTTGACCGTGGCTATCCTATCAGTTTCAAATAAAATTTTGAATGTTCAGCCTATTCGACGATTCTACCCTATATGCACAGTTAAAAAGTCCGATCTTCGATCTACTGTTGCACAACGTTTTAAAGGACCGTAAAATAAATTTAGTAAGTTATGTTATCGATTTTTAATTAAGTTTTGATGTCTTACGTGTGGGTATTTCTACGGTAAGGGGACCAACCTAGAATGACGCTCGAGCGAGATCTGACGTCGGATCTGGAACGGTGGCGATACTCGGTTTCCTCGACTGCAGGTAGCGCAGTAAGGATCGTCGGAAACGCCTCAGCTACGGGTAGCGCAGTGAGACGGAGAGCGGCAACAGCACGTGCTCGTCGGAGCTCGTCGGGAGCGTCGCGGCACGGCGCGGGAAGGCGCGGCAGCAGAGGGCGGCCTGCGGTATTGGCGTGGGCGAAGAGGGCAGGTCGGGAGGTCTTGGCCTAGGAGAGGTGGAGGGCAGCCGGCTGTCGGGGTCACCGGCAGGCTGATGCGCGTGCAGGGTGGCCGGCAAGGCTGTCAAGGGGAGAGGGGGCCGGCAGTTCGAGGGAAGAGGGGCCGGAGGCAGCACCGGACGACGCTACGCGTGGCTGAGGGGCCGGCGGCGCAGGGCTGTTGAGGCCTAGGAGGGAGGCCAGCGGCCTGTCGGCGGTGTGGGAGAGGAGAGGGGGCCGAATGGGGTCTCGGCCTGGGAGAGGTAGAGGGTATGATTAGTGTTGCAAATAGCCTGGGAGTTATATGGTAGGATACGTAGGATCCAAATGGGATTTGATTTGATTTATTAGTTAGAATTTGAAATTAACTTAGGAGAAAATGATATATTAAAATAATAGGGATGGCGGGTCAGTCTAACGGTGTCCAAAAAATACAAGAAAAATATCGAGACGATCGTGGCGACGAAAGGATCGAGAATACGGTGTTCGGTCACGTGCTAGGTTTACGAAAAACAATAAAATAAATAAATAATCAATCGTTGAAGTCTAAAGGTTAAGACACCCCTTCATTCAAAACTGATTTGTGGAAGAATGACCCGTAAAATGACGTTCATAAAAATTTCCACAAAAATCTACTCTCCTTGAGGGTCACAACGATATATAACTTCGCGTGTTTAGGATTCAAAAGAAGATCACAATAAATACGCGTACGAAAAAGAAAATACGCGCTAAAAACACTCGGTCGAAAAGCGACCGTTACAGAGGATGTGTGCAGTCTTTTGGACTCTGGACGAGCTACCTCTTGCTAAAGGGGCTCCGATCCGAGCTATGAAAGTCAGATCTGAGCTATCTCCAAACTATCTGCAACACAGGAAGCTCGTCGGAGGGTCGGATCTTGGGCCCAACCAAATCCTCTCCGATGACTTTTTATTCTCCCCAATGGAAATTCATTTAAAAATTACTTTCCAAAAAGTCTTTCAATTTTACATTTTTTCTTCATCATTTGATAACATAGACTTTAGTGTTATTTTTTTGTCGTAGTATTTTCAAGAGGAAAAAAAAGATGAAACATAAAACTCCTTATCACTATTATATTTCGAATGAATATAATGTTATTAATCTATATTACAAATGAGGATGTTTGTCCCAGTCAGAAGTTGACTGGGACAAACGTTGGCCATGGGTGCGCCATCTCATCTCGGTGGGCCCCATGAAGGGTGGGTGGAGTTTTGGGCTTGGGTTTGGGTGGAGTTTTGGGGCTTTTTTTGTGTTTTAGTCCCTGTTTTGTCTCCTTTTGCCCTTGACGCTCCTCACACATACCTACACTTTTTTCTTTGGCTCCCGCTTCTCTTCGCATTTGCGCCCGGTCGACGACTGCCTCTGTGTCCGCACTGGCTCCTTTTACATTTGAGGAATGCTAACTAGGATTGTCTCAGTCATCAACCTTTGTCCCAGTCACAGCTGACTGGGACAATGTCACATCGTCCCACTTTGCAAGAAAACCCCCCACTCTCACATATTTGCATGTTTGTCATCTGCTCATCCCACTTTGCGAAAAACCATAAAACCCCACAAACTCACATAATTGCATCTTTGGCCTATGGTCCTTTTCCCCTATAACTCCCGAAGTTTTTGGGTTTATCCTTTTACCCCTGACGATACCGACACACACACCCACGCTTCTCGCTCCTTTTCGGTTGCGCGCGTTCACCGCATCCTGTTCATCGTGATTTTTCCTTGCACTGTGCACTGTGTGCACGGGTTATTTCTACTATGTCTCTAAATTAGGAAAATGGTTAGTGATTACTTCCTTTAATTTGAACATTAATTTTTTTTGATACATCAAAAAGAAATTTGAACCTTAATTGTTGAAACGTATCCGCAGTTTTTTTTCTTGGCATATGAGCGAACTATTCGGCGATATATATGAACCAAAAGTGTTTCGGGGTGTTTTCTCACCGCTGAATTGTTGACCGGAGGGCGGGAGGTCAACGTGGTCGAGGGGGACATGTGGGACCTCCTGGATCGGTTGAAGGCGCGTTCACTCGATGAGGGGTGCGCGGATCCTCACGTCGGCTTGCCAAAGGGTAGCCTCGGCAAAGCGACGACCTCCTTGTGGTAGGGGCGAGCGGGCTCGTGATTGAGGACGCTCGGCTTTGGCAGGGAAGACGCTGAGGGGCAGGCTCGGCGTCGCTGGATCTGCTCGACCTGAATAAACGAGAAAGCTCGTCAGGAGGGTCGGACCTTGGTTCCGACCAAGTCCCCTCCGATGCCTAAGTCAGAACGGATCTGAAGGATGCTCGGTGGGACCGGTATGGCTCACGAGGAGGCCGATACGTGATTCCTCGGGCCGAGCTGTGGAGAGGAAATGTGAGGTGGAAGACAATGTCGTGTGAGTAGAATACCTCGGTGTTCTCGGTATCCAGGAAGTCATCCCTCTGTACGATGTACCTCGCGTTTCTTTATAGGAGTCATCCACCTCCACGCCTCCTCAACGTCCCCCAGTTCCACCCCCATGACCGGCCTCTTTGATGGCGCCTTCATGGTCATGAAGGTGGGCGTGATGGGGCCCATTAATGGTGATTAAGATGGGGTGCTTTAAGGGGAGCGGTTAGCTCCTGCTGACGCGGGCTAGTGGAAGCGCCCGCTTCGATCCGAGGCCGACCCGACTCCAAGTCTTTGTGGGGGCCTCGTCGCTTGGCCCACTCTTCTCTAGGGCCGCTGGCTTGCGGCTTGGGCTTGGGCCTGACCGGTCGGTTTTGGCCCATTCACGGAATGGTCGTATCAAAAAGGATAATTTAAAAAAATAGATACACACATATCAGAAGATATTAAAACATTAAGAGGACTCCATGTCTCCACTGAATCTCACATACTTAGTACTTAACCACTGAATCCGAGCTTCAAATGCATGCAAATCAAACCTTCATTTAATCATAGAATGTATACTTGACTTAATTCTTTATTAAAAGCTCAACCTGCATATGTATCTCTGCAAATAAATTATCACTTACAGAGTGTATATTTAGTGTATATATTGAAAACATGCACGCATTTAATGGCGCCCATATAATTTATGAGACACCCATTGGCCCTTGAAGAGGGCACTAGCCTGATGATCCATGATGAATATTGTTGCATCCAAGTTGATAATCATCAGCGTCAGCCTAATCTCCATGGCTTCTCTTTTCGTTATTTACATGGTAAGCCTCCATCATCAGCACTCTCCCCTACAGAATGAAAATTTCGCATTGTTGGTTCGTTGTTCTCTACGCGATTGCAGCAGGAGAGAGGTAAAATAACATGAGCCACGCACTCCTAACCTCATCTTTGAAACAAAGCTTTGGTTCTCCCTTCTATATCCCAACCTGAGAAAAAATCGTCATTGCAGGATGAACGTGGAGACGCGCCGGAGACAAGCTGGAAGAAGATACGGTCGTCGTTCCGCGATTTGCGCGACAACCCGACGATCGGCCTGGTGAACATGGCGGGGTCCGACGCAGTCGACATTAGCCCAAGCAGCGCAACGATTCAGATTCAATTCGACAGCGTCAGTCCGAGCTTGGAATGGAATGACTTGTTCCCTGGTTCGATCGATGAGGAGAGCGACTCGTCTCCGTGTCCGGAGATACCGATGCCGGATTTTTCGTCATACGACGTCGTGGACGTCGTCGTCGCAAGTCTGCCGTGCAGACGGCCAGAGCCCGGTTGGACCCGGGATGTTCACCGGCTGCAAGTGCATCTGGTAGCGGCAAATTTGGCAGTGAGGAAAGGGGTTAGGGACCAAACAGGGAAGGTGAGGGTTGCGTTGAAGAGCAAATGCAGGCCGATGATGGATATCTTTAGGTGTGATGATTTGGTGAGGAGAGAGGGAGAATGGTGGATGTATGAAGTCGAGATTGAGAGGCTAGAGGTGGCGGTGGCTCTGCCCGTGGGTTCATGCAAGTTGGCCTTGGATTTGGGAAGACGAGATACGGAGCTTCAATCGTCCAAGATTTCCACTCCCATGACCCGCGGCCGCCGACGAGAAGCCTATGCGACAGTGTTGCACTCCTCCGACCGTTACGTATGCGGCGCCATCGTCCTCGCCCAAAGCATCCTTAAAACGGGCACCGCCCGCGACCTCGTCCTCCTCCACGACTCCTCCATCCCCGTCCAGAAGCTACAAGCCCTCTCGGCCGCCGGGTGGAAGCTCCGCCTGATAACCCGGATCCGCAATCCGCACGCCAAGAAGGACTCCTACAACGAGTACAACTACAGCAAGCTCCGCTTGTGGCAGCTCACAGACTACCACAAGATCATCTTCGTGGACTCCGACCTCCTCATCCTCCGGAACGTGGACGTCCTCTTTCGACTCCCTGAGATCTCAGCCGCCGGCAACCACAGGTTCATCTTCAACTCGGGCGTAATGGTGATCGAGCCCTCGAACTGCACGTTCGAAGCGATGATGGGACGTCGGCGCGAAGTGATTTCCTACAACGGCGGCGATCAGGGGTTTCTGAACGAGGTGTTCGCATGGTGGCATCGGTTTCCAAAGAGGGCAAACGCTCTGACGTTCTCCCCCTCCAACAAGACCACGGATTTGCTCAAGACGGGCTACGAATTCGGGTCGGGTCTGACGAATGTCTACGGGATCCATTATCTCGGTCTCAAGCCTTGGGCATGTTACAGGGACTACGACTGCAACTGGAACAGGCTAGGATCGAGGAGGTATGCGAACGACGTCGCGCACTGGCGGTGGTGGACGGAGTACGATCGGATGGACGAGGGGTTGAAGGGCTTCTGCGGGCTTTCGAGGGGGATGAGAGATAGCTTAGAGAGAGATCGACGCGAGGCTGCGGAGCTGAAATTTGAAGACGATCATTGGAAGCTGAGAATACATGATCCAAGAAAGAACCAATGATACAAAATATGCTGCTACTTGTACAAGAACAACTATATACAGAATCTGGTTAACAATAGGATGATCCAATTCCAACTTTTTGCAAACTAATTGCTACCCTCTTTTTATCTCGAGCATCTTGACGTTCCCTTGGGAGCTCGTTTCAGCGGCGAGGGCTTCTTCCGATGAACGATGCATGGCCTTGGTGTTACACTGGGGATGAAGACTCCAGTCCCGACCGTTGGTTTCGTAGATATGGGTTGCTTCATCGGGAGGCTTGCGTAGTCGTCGGAATGTTCCAGCGTGGCTGGAAGCAAGAGAATCCATGGATTCGTCTCTTTCTTGGCCGAGGTCCGAAATGGACGATCGAAGATTTCTTCTGCTGCTTCGTCATCCTCGCCCTCTGAAATAAGACGGAGAAGCCGCCTCTCTATTTCGATGAAGACGGCATCCTGATCCCTAGAGCCGAAGCACGAATCCATGTCCATGGGAGAGAAGGAGAGATGGGTTTGTTTGTAAAGAAGCAAAGATGAAGGGTGATATAAATAGAGAGGGGGGAGGCGGGAAGGAGGAAGAGGAGGCGTTACTCCAAGGTGTGAAATGGAATAAAATAAAATAACTAATGAATTACTAAGCTAGCATTCAGAAAAAACAACACGAGTGACTTTTTTTGGTGGATGTGTGATGAGTTGATGAATGAATCGGGTTGGGGTTGAGGGTATGTTTTGTTTGTGGTATAGCATGTCCCTCTCGTCTTCGTTGTTTCCAATTTTAAGGAGGTGGCAATCAATCAAGAGAGCGTGTGCATCAAGTTTTGTTCTCAAAGGAATTTACTTTAATTAATTTTGACTAGCTTTTAGCACCGAAAGCGTGCGTTCAAGGGAGTAGGGGCGACAGTAACACATCTTCTTGAATGACGTTTAAAAAGAACATCCATTCTGTCTATGGGCAACTGAAGAACAAAAAACATAACTTTGATTTGAACAATTTTGACCATGCACTCTCTTGATACTTGGCGTAGACTTTTGGCGATACGCAATGGCATCTCCCTCTAAATGCTCACTCTAATCGATGCTACACCCCAACCATCCCCAATCACATTGATAGAACCATGGGAGACCGCTTGTTGCTTTTCCAAACCCACCAAATTGTCTCTTAGGGACCCATATGATAATATTTTTCTAAATCGTCAAAAGCCAGTAAATCATATACAATAGAGATTAATTCACTTTAGAGCATTAGTTTCCCATTAATACAGTAGAGATTAATTCCCCAACCCACACAAAACCCAAACACATATTGGCGCATATTGGCACGTTGCCGTGGATGCGGGGTGATCGGAGTACGGCGAAGCGGGGTGGTCGGAGTTCGGCGTCGACGTAGATGGGGGGTGCTCTCGGCGTTGGGTTGTGGGTTGGCGGTGATGAGCGGTGTCGAGGCTGTCGAGGGGAGTTCGAGGCGGTGCGAGGTGCTGGGCTTCGCTCGCCGGAGGGAGAACGTCGTCCGCTGCAATTGTTTTCGCAAGGGAATTTAATTTTGTTGGGTTTTAATGTTTGGGAACGAACGGGAGTATTTTCGTCTCTTTTTAGTAGGGGTGTTATTCTAGCAAAATTTTTAAAGTTGGTAGTAAAAATTAAAACCTCTGGTTGACCGATGGCATTTACCCAATTTTCTCCACATGAAGCCTATCGAGAGGGTCTGGGGGTCGTTGTTCGGTGCTTGCAGGGTTCATGTCGAGGTTGAACTGGGAGCAGTGGTAGGAAAGCAACTCGTCGAGCTGGAGCCGGACCGAGCCAGACACCACGTCCTTCTTGCTAATCTCTACGCATCGACTGGCAGACGCAAGGATGCAGCCGGTGTTGGGGAGGCATGAAGTGGAGATGTGGGGGATGCTGTTGACGGCATCAAGGGTGTCGAGGGATGACGACGCCGCTTGATGACGTCCCTCTGTTTTGAACAGAGGAGAGGGAAGTGCTTCGTTTGTAGAGGGGAGAAGATGGAGGCGAAATCTGTGGGTGGCGGCAGCGAGGCGGACAACGGGCCGCACGGAGAGATGCTGGCGACTGCGGGCGGGCGATTCAATCGGTGTCGAGAGGGCCTCCGGCGGTTGTTGAAGATCGGAGGGGGAAACAGGAGGGCGGCTACAATCGGGGGTGGCGACGGCCTCGTCGGGGCGACAGTGAGGTCTGCTGCGAGAGAGGGGGCCACAGCAAGGAGGCTGTCGACGTTCAGGCTGAGAGAGGAGACGGCTGGAGTTTGTCGTGAGGCTTCGCCGCGCGGAGGATGGTGGTTGCCGGCGAGTGGTGAAGACGCAGACATGGGTGATGGGGATGATTTGGGCGGCAAAATGGGGGAGGGAGAACATCATCCGCCATTGGGTTTAATTTTTTTGGGTTTTAATTTTTGGGAATGTAATGGGGGTATTTTAGTCTTTTTTTCAGAGGGTGTGATATTCTAGCAAAGTTTTTAAAGTGGGTAGTAGAAATTAAAAGCTAGGGTTGACCCATGGTATTTAGCCAATTTTCTCGCTCAAAAGCTTGACAACATGACATAAGAAAAGCTTGCTGCCAAAATAGTTTAATATACCACCAAATTATCTGCATTCACTTCAGAGCATAGATAGATCTACTAAGTCAAATAGTTAGTTCCATTGAAATATAAAAGTCCATTATTTTGATGGTAATTGGTGAGCTTTAAAGCAACTGGTTCTTAAATTTCTCCTGACTGAATCTCATTAAAAAACAACTTATGAACGTAACTCCTCCATCTTTTAACTTCCTTAAATAGGAGTTATTGATCTTCAATTTTAATAAGCCACATTGGCAATATTAAAAATATTCTCTCACCTTCCTTAGCTTCTAGCCTTCTAGGGGTGACCGAACGCATGTTACTGACTATTGCTGTTCAATCTGAGTAAAGTCTGATTTGTTTCAGATGGGGGGAAAACACCAATCAATCTGAGTAAAGTCTGATTTGTTTCAGATGGGGGGAAAACACCAAGAGTTTGGTTAAGGCAGGTGATCGTTCACCGTTAGATAAAACAAATCGCCTAAAAAAAACTACTTGGCTTATAATATAAAAAACAAAATATATATCCAAACACCCAGACCCGTCTCTCATTCTCTCTACACTACAGATCCATCAACCTGTGGGAAATAGTTAGCAACAGTTAGAATTAGTATCCCCATTCTCCTCTTCCCTCAATCTCTTTTTGAGTTGTAGATAGTAGATGTACAGGCTTTTAGAAGAGATACAATGGGTTTTGCTTATAAAGATGATGACTTTCTTTTCCCTTTCGCTTCTAAAGTTCCAACTGCAAGTGTTGTCGCTAATAAAAATTTGTTGTAAATCCTATCAATGTTCTTGCTTAAACATCATTTTTTTTTGTTGCACTTGATGTGTGTTTTATAGTTTGTTTTGAACTGGATTATTTTTTGCTTAATTTGTTGTTAGAATGGAAATTTTACAACTATCGACTCCTCTGATTTAAACGAGGTTAGTTTGTAAGGGAAAATGGTCAGTGGCTGTTAGGATATGGAGGGATTGATGCGAATTTTTTATCCCTAAACATCTCATAAGCATTTTTTGGGCCCAAATCCATAGCATTAATTTTGTTTTCAACTGTTTTTGCGCCCGCAATAACATCTTACAGCTTTAGTTTTCCCTTAAATTTCAAGTTTGTCCAGATTCTTAACCTTTCTTTTTCTTTAATGCATTTTGACCCAATTTCGGGTTTGAAGCAGATTTGTTCAGCTTCGTTTGACACAAATTTGAGTAGATTTTTCCCTCAAAAAATTTTAATTAGATTTACAGTTTTGAAAAGACATGAAAAAGACAAACATTACTGAAAGAGAAATCTTTCGGTCTAAACTGCTCAGCCTTATTATTTCCTAAACCTTACAATAAATTAGCATAAACTATGTTAGATTTTGTGTTACTAAACTCTTTCCGGTCCGTTCCTGTATTTTTCAAGAAAGAATTATCATTTCAACATGTTTGACAGTCTTTAGAACATGTTCAATTTGCTTTAATTAGCTTTATGGAATTCTCATTTGCACCCATGACCGCTCTTTATTTTGTTATCTATTATGTTTACTTCTATTATGATTTCATTTTTCAACTCTATATGATTACACATGAGACGCAACATAATATTAGTTTCGCCATCCTTATCCAACTATCTTCTTAGTTAGTATCTTTAAAATATAATCAAGCATCAAGCTCTCACTTTTGTTCACCACCTAGTTCTTGATCTTCTAACTCTTTCACTTTTATATAATCAACATAATATATATCTTTCACCTTTGTTCACATAACTCCTCTTTCACGCAACATAACTCCTCTAACTCCTCTTTCACCTTTGTTCACCACTCTTACCTAGTTCTAGACGCAACATAATATTAGTTTCGCCATCCTTATCCAACTTCTTCTTAGTTAGTATCTTTAAAATATAATCAAGCATCAAGCTCTCACCTTTGTTCACCACCTAGTTCTTGATCTTCTAACTCTTTCACTTTTATATAATCAACATAATATATATCTTTCACCTTTGTTCACATAACTCCTCTTTCACGCAACATAACTCCTCTAACTCCTCTTTCACCTTTGTTCACCACTCTTACCTAGTTCTAGACGCAACATAATATTAGTTTCGCCATCCTTATCCAACTTCTTCTTAGTTAGTATCTTTAAAATATAATCAAGCAGCAAGCTCTCACCTTTGTTCACCACCTAGTTCTTGATCTTCTAACTCCTCTTTCACTTTTATATAACAAATTTACCAGATCACCAATCTATGTTATGTTGTTTGGTGGAGGCTCTCTCAAGATAACTTCGTAATCTTTGCATGATAACCAATCTATCCATCGAGTGATGTAACAAAATCTACTGACTATTGTTTGATCCTTTCAACGGGTATTGAATATTCTCTTGAATTAAAACATGTTAATGCCAATACCGAGGACATATGCCATTGCAAAATCCAAAATCATATCTCATCATTTCATTGTGTGTTAAATCCATCAGCTTTACCCTCCAAATTACTACATGTTTACCAAGGTGTCCAATTTTCTCTTCTGTAGCTAATTTCTCTTCAATAGATACCTTGAAGAAATGCAGACATGTACCTCCAAAACTCTAAGATTTTGATGAATCCTATATGGTGCCAAAAAATACTAAAAACCATGTTCTCCATAACAGCATTTTTTTTAAATAAGTAGTATACCTCATATGTTTTTTTAAATCTTTTATGTTACATTAGCAGAGATCTTCATCTAATTGCATCATCAGGATCTCCCAGTCTACAGAGACCCTAAATTTCGTTCAGGATTTAACTTTGAGCCGACTGGGGAGACTGATAACTACTATCAATTTCATGGATCAAGCAAGTACGGGCTCTAATTGCAAGGAAAATTCCATTGGCTAAGAAGCCTTAAAG
>JAULAV010003341.1:0-89584 GCA_030789695.1 Scilla litardierei
TAATGGGGCCATGATCTTTCCCCATTAATTGGAGTAAATAGTGCACAGGTCCTGAGATTCTCGAGTCCGCTTTTAATCCCACATTCGAGAGAGAGGGACCCAACGGTGGACTGGCAATTTTGGCTTTGACTGCGTCGACATTGGACTTCTTTGGCAAGCCTGTTAGGCCTTAATCATTCGTCGACCGAGTTGACTCGAACTCTGGCCCAATGACTCAACACCTGGGATATTGTAACATTGCCTACCAATGTTCGTACAATCAGCTGCAAGTGGATTTATAAGATCAAAACCAAGTCAGATGGATCAATTGAGTGCTATAAAGCTCGTCTTGTAGCTCGAGGTTTTTCTCAGGATTATGGCATCGATTATGAAGAAACATTTGCTCCAGTTGCCAAAATGACTTCCATCCGCACACTTATTGTTGTTGCTGCAATACGACAGTGGCATTTGTATCAAATGAATGTAAAGAATGCTTTTCTAACTGGAGATTTAGCAGAAGAGGTATCTATGCAGCCTCCTCCTGGAGTTTCGATTCCTTCTGGTCATGTTTACCGTCTTCGCATGGCTATATACGGTCTTAAGCAAGTACCACGTGCTTGGTTCGAGAAATTTCGTCGGCCCCTCATTACAGCTGGTTTTCAAGAGAGACTAGCTGATTATGCCATGCTTCATCGAAAGACATCTGAGGGTTGTGTCATTCTACTCATTTATGTAGATGACATGATCATCTCTGGGAATGATACTGCTGCCATTGATTCACTTAAAAGAAGTCTCCAGCAACCGAAAGATCTTGGTTATCTTAGATATTTCTTGGGTATCGAGGTTGCATACTCTGCCAAAGGATATCTTCTTTCTCAACAGAAGTATATCTCCGATATTCTTGCACGAGCCACTCTTGCAGACTCATCAGTTTCCTCATCGTCTCCTGTATCTACTCCCATCTAGTTAAATTTAAAATTACGACGTGATGGTGGACAACTGCTTCAAAATCCATCACGTTACCGAGAGCTTGTTGGTGTTCGTGTTTACCTCACAATCACTAGGCCAGATATAGATCATGATGTACATGTATTGAGTCAGCTGACGAGGCCCTTGTTTATTGGCAATGTTCTGCCAACCAAGGGTCCCACCTCAACAGCTGACGATGCTCCAACTTATAGAAGAAGTCCATGTCAGCCCCAATTAATGTTGACCGGAACCTTGTTGTCAACAAAAACAGATCATGCCACAAGGTGCTTCCGTATATTCAAGCCACAGTTAGGGTGACAAAAGATTTGCTTCCAGTCCTTCATTCACGAGTAATTTGTTAAAGTGCTTTTATTCACAAATTATAGCAAGCATCAGCATATCCCTTGGTCATGTCAGGTGTACAGGTTAAAGATCAAGCTTTAAAATTCACAAAGTGTGTTACTCTCCATAATTTTTGTGGAAGAAGTTGTGATATAGAAAACGGAGATAAAAAAGTTCGGCTAACTCAATTCTTCATCATTTATTTTGATGTGTTTATTTTAGAACCTCAATGCACCAAATATATAGTGAACCCATGATATTTTGTTTATTAATCTAGTCGTTAAAAAAATTTATTAATATATGAAAGAGAAAATTCATTAAGATTAATATGTGTTTAATGTTTTAGTATTTTGGAACATGAAGGTGTATACAAAGGGTGCTCTTTTATCCTTAAAAAAATGACCGACAACGAAGATTTCAACGGCCGTACATAAAATCTAGCTTTGCCCGTATTGCTAAGATCTGGCTTATTCTGCGAGCTATCAAGAGAAATATGAAAACTTATATGCGCAACTCAACGCAGCTGAGCCGGACAGTTGGAATGAATAGCAATCGCACACCGCTACAAGCAACTTGACGCCAAGACGCCGCCACGTCACACCGCCCACAAAAAGCCAAAGAAAGAATGGATAATTTTCTTTTTTGGAAAAAAATTAGAAAAAAAAGGAAAACGAGAAATTGCTATCTGCAATGAAGGAAAAAAGAAATAATTTATCTAAATAACAATTTATGAGAGTGGGAGGCATGATGGAGCATGAAATTAATTCTTTTTGGCCCTATGTAGAGCGTGGCAATGATCAGTTTTGGCTTGCGAACCTGAATTTGTTTCGGATATTCATCCGTAGACCCACTTGGACCCGACCCGTTAGTGGGAGCATTTGCGGGGCCTACGTTGTTGACTTGCCCAGACCGTAGATAATTAATACATAGGAGGAAGAAGGGGATTAATGAGAAGATTTAGTAGCAATAGAATTTAGACGTTACGCGACTCTCATGTGACCCTAAATAGATAAACATGTTGCAAGTCAGAAAGCGAGGATCTATAATTTCATAGCACACTCGGTGTTAGGACTCAAAAAAAATGAATATTTTAGTTTAATTTACACTTTTAAAAAAGGGTTTTAAAAGCATTTTTAATCCCTCCAAAAACATTAATTTGAACAGAGTTTCTCAATCATGTGATTTGCAATCTAGTCCATAACGTTATTACGACGTTTGAAAAAAGTTCATTTTGACAATTTTCATCCCAAGAGTTAACTCGGGATTAGTCAGTAGGAAATGCGAGTTAAACTAAGAGGATGCATGGATTAAGAAGATGTTAGATCATAAAGTTAAAGAATGATGGTTGAAGCGGAGAGCCGCACCAAGAGTGTTGTGCGATAGGAATGAACCATTGGAGGCAAAAAAAATAAATTTTAAAGAAAAGCGATTAGACGGTCTTTATTATATGGTACATAGTGTTGGGCTATCACCAAAAAATATGAACATAGTTTGGGTATGGGCAAGAAGCGAATACTGTGATAGATGCATGGTAGCATTAGAAAAGATAATGTAAACAATGAAGATATCTATGCGAAGGTATGCGTGATCCCCATAGATGATAAGCTGAGAGAACATTGCTTGAGATAGCTTGCCATATACACCAACAACCAATTGATGCGCATATTCGGTACAAAACATATGAATGTTGAGATTAAGAGAAGATAAACCAAAGAAGATAGGGATGAGACTAAAAACGAAAGGACAGGAATGATCTTAGTTCACAGAAGAAGAGGTTTAGACCGGAGGAATAGAGAAAATTGGGTAATTACCATGGGTCAACCATGGGTTTTAATTTCTACCACCTATTTTACAAAGTTTGCTAGAATACCACCCCAACTAAAAAAGTGACCAAAATACCCCCATTAAAATTCCAAAAATTAAAACAGCAGAACGCCATCGGTCTCCGCCTCTCTCTTCTCTTAACCGCTCCTCTCCTCCTCTCCTCCCCTCCCTCTCTCTGGCGTTGGTCTCAAAGGGAAGAAAGCCGATGGCTCATTTTAAGTGCATCTTCTCGCTCCTCGTCATCGTGGCGGTGGTGGCTCTCCTCAACACCGGCGGTTCACGCAAAGGCTGCAATATAAAATCATAGAAGCTAATAACTCAATTTTAACTCGGTATAATTGTAATAGGTTTGTATAAGCAAGACACCAACGGATATACAAAGTTTGTCATTAGTATTTTTCCCTTTTCAAGGATCCTTTAAAAACAAGGTACATGATAACTGATTTTGGTTGTTTGCTACCAAGATACAGAGAGATGTCAAACGTTCAAAACTTTTTTGTTCCCTTCATACAACATACGACACAAACTAGGGTAAAGCCATTAGAAACGGGCATCAAGTTGCTGCGTATAACATCGTATTTTACAAAAAATATACAAAAAACTTGCTTCGTCGTACTCCGACCACCCCGAAACTATGGCAACGCCTCACCGTACTCCGACAAAGCCATATGAGGCAATTTGCGCCAATTTGCGCCAATATGCGCCAATATACGCCAATATACGTCACGAAACGTGACGTATATTAGCGTATATTAGCGTATATTGGCGCAAATTGGTGCAAATTGGCGCAAATTGGCTCGTAGGGCTTTGTCGGAGTACGGCGAGGCGTTGTCGTACATGCGGGATGGTCGGAGTACGGCGAAGCGAGGTGGTCGGAGTTCGGCGTCGACGTAGAGGTATTTTCGGCGTTGGGTTCCGACCACCCCGCTTCGCCGTACTCCGACCACCCCACATCTACGGCAACGCCTCGCCGTACTCCGACAAAGCCATAGGAGGCAATTTGCGCCAATATACGCCAATATACGCCAATATACGCCACGAAACGTGACGTATATTAGCGTATATTGGCGTATATTGGCGCAAATTGGTGCAAATTGGCGCAAATTGACTCGTAGGGCTTTGTCGGAATACGGCGAAGCATGTATGGTAAGTTCATATGACGTGTGGTAAATTCCAAGTCCAAATAAAGAAGGCCATTGGATCCATAACTTGTTGCGGCGTGCATCCAAAATATTTGGTCTTCTAGTGTTTTTTTCCTATATTTGGTCTGAAAAGAGATTCGGTGCATGGCGATAGGGTTTGAAAAGGGTTGGCCTTTTGTACATGGTATTTGGTGGGATGGAAGTGGATGGTTAGGCCATCTATTTAGTATCAGCTGAGGTTTATGTAAAATTCCACTACTCTGGGCTGATATGTAAAATTGTTAAGTAAATAGGATAAGATGAACAATGGAAGAAATCATATCTTATTGCAAAGGGATTCATTTTACAGGCAACAGCATCGAAGTGTACCTTAACACCCACACAATTTCACACTCGTCCAGCCAATCACCTCAAAATTTTGGAACAAGTTCAACTCTAATAAATAACATACAATCTGCATTTTTTTCTCAATGAATCTACCAATGTGGATTATTGATTATTGAGTTATATTTTTTTAACTAAAAATAAAAGTTGAAATAACCCAACGCCGACAATACCTTTACGTCGACGCCGAACTCCGACCACCTCGTTTCACCGTACTCCGACCACCCCGCATCTACGGCAACGCCTCGCCGTACTCCGACAAAGCCCTACGAGCCAATTTGCGCCAATTTGCACCAATTTGCGCCAATATACGCTAATATACGCTAATATACGTCACGTTTCGTGACGTATATTGGCGTATATTGGCGCAAATTGACGTAAATTGGCGCAAATTGCCTCATAGGGCTTTGTCGGAGTACGGTGAGGCGTTGCCGTAGATTCGGGGTGGTCGGAGTACGGCGAAGCGGGGTGGTTGGAGTTCGGCGTCGACGTAGACGTTTATGGGGGGTGTTGTCGGCGTTGGGTTGTGGGATGGCGGCGATGAGCGGTGTCGAGGCTGTCGAGGAGAGTTCGAGGCGGTGCGAGGTGATGGGCTTCGCTCGCCGGAGGGAGAACGTCGTTCGTTCGCCGGAGGGAGAACGTCGTTTTGTTGGGTTTTAATGTTTGGGAAGAAGAGGGTATTTTAGTCTCTTTTTTAATGGGATGGTATTCTAGCAAACTTTTTAAATTGGGTGGTAGATATTAAAACTCATCGTTGACTAGTGTTATTTACCCAATTGATAAACATGTTGCAAGTCAGAAAGCGAGGATCTATAATTTCATAGCACACTCGGTGTTAGGACTCAAAAAAAATGAATATTTTAGTTTAATTTACACTTTTAAAAAAGGGTTTTAAAAGCATTTTTAATCCCTCCAAAAACATTAATTTGAACAGAGTTTCTCAATCATGTGATTTGCAATCTAGTCCATAACGTTATTACGACGTTTGAAAAAAGTTCATTTTGACAATTTTCATCCCAAGAGTTAACTCGGGATTAGTCAGTAGGAAATGCGAGTTAAACTAAGAGGATGCATGGATTAAGAAGATGTTAGATCATAAAGTTAAAGAATGATGGTTGAAGCGGAGAGCCGCACCAAGAGTGTTGTGCGATAGGAATGAACCATTGGAGGCAAAAAAAATAAATTTTAAAGAAAAGCGATTAGACGGTCTTTATTATATGGTACATAGTGTTGGGCTATCACCAAAAAATATGAACATAGTTTGGGTATGGGCAAGAAGCGAATACTGTGATAGATGCATGGTAGCATTAGAAAAGATAATGTAAACAATGAAGATATCTATGCGAAGGTATGCGTGATCCCCATAGATGATAAGCTGAGAGAACATTGCTTGAGATAGCTTGCCATATACACCAACAACCAATTGATGCGCATATTCGGTACAAAACATATGAATGTTGAGATTAAGAGAAGATAAACCAAAGAAGATAGGGATGAGACTAAAAACGAAAGGACAGGAATGATCTTAGTTCACAGAAGAAGAGGTTTAGACCGGAGGAATACGCATGATCCAACGTGATCATGAGTATGTGACGTCATGATCCAACGGGATCCAACGTGATCACTTTTCTTCATCCTCCTGTTTGTTGTAGAAGCTACATGGATCATGCAGAGTTTCAGATAGAAAACTATTCTGAGGCCTTGTTTATACATCAGCAGCGATCACCATCTTACTGTTCTAAATTTGGATGTTTAACACAGTTTATTGAACATTCATTCATTTGTGAAGGGTTCTCACTTTCTCGCTGTAATTTTCCAAATTTTACAGCTTGGCAGGCTTGGGGAAAATATCTGGCGTGAACTTCTGAGCTGCACTCAGGCTCCCTTTGATCTTCATCGCACCTCTGCACCCAAAAACACAGAATCGCATACAAATTTCTTTGAATCTTCAAGCCAATAAATAAAAAGTTTCGTTGTTGTTTATTAACAAATGTATCAAAAAAAACCAAATTCAAAGTCATATCGTCTCGCCTGATGAAAGCCATTTGAGGATTCAATTTCCCGGTCGCCACGGCGATGAAATCGTCGTCTTTGAACGAGAACGTGGCGTCTGGCTTCCCTTTGTAAGGACCTAAAGCCCGATGAAAATTAAAAAAAAAATCAGAATCAGAATCGAGAAAGAGATCCTCTCAATTAACAAGGGAAAAAAGGTCTGAGAATATAAAGGTTGCACCTTTCGTCACTTTGCCTTCCTTGAGATCGACGACAAAGATCTCCTCGTCCACGCCCAACTTCTACGGAATTTCAATCAAAGAAAACTAGGTCAGAATTAGGGGTAGGGCTAGTGTTATAAATAGAAGGAAAGAAGGCGTTACCTTGGGAGCGATGTTGAACTGGTAGACGAGGCCGACCTTCTTGACGACAGCCTTGCCCTCGTCGGTGGCGAGAAAGAGGTTCATCTGATCGAGGAGAGCAGCAGATTTTAACGAGCTCGAAGAATCCGCCATTTTCTCTCTTTTCTTTTTGTTCCTTTAAATTTCGCTTCCAATCTGGGGAGCAAGAACAAAATTTAGGGTTACAAGTTAATATATTAGATCAAGATGTGAAGCTGCGAGGATCGAGAAGGATGAGGATGCAGTGGGGTCGCGGGCAGTTGGAGATTGAGTAATGACGCAACGCCGAAGATGTCGTGTTTGTTGGGGAAGGTGTAAAGGAGAGGGGAGGTGATCTTCTAATTTCCCACGCCATTCTGTAATTTATGAGTATTGATTTGCGCGCCCACCGTTTTACTTCCGACCACATATCACTTATTTACAGCTTTACCATTCAATTACATTATACACACAACACCACTTAATCCTCTTTTTACCACCGACCCCCAAACACCACCACCACACCCTTCTAGACGAGGAATCCAACCACTTATTTACAAGTTTGCCATTCAATTACATTCTATTTCCAACCAACGACATTCAGCTCTACCTAGCTTATCACATGATTCGCATCAATAGGATTCTCTAACATCCATACTCTGCTGCCACAAATAAGCATGTGTAATTATACTGCTTCATTTGTAAATACAGCCAACACAACAGCCACACAATAAGAATTAGTAGTAGTAGTAGTAAGGAAGAACGCAAAGAATGACTACCATTGTTGGTGCAAAAGCAATAGATTACGTTCATAGAAATAGAATTACAGCAACTTAAAGCAATAACCACCCTAAATTACAGAGGCTTGATATACACGTCAGTCAGTCCATTCGACGGCAGATTTGGAACACAACGGGTCTTTTGCAGTCGATCATAGTCCATCGTCTAATACCCATAGCCAGTTTTTTTCATCATCCGGATGAATTCATCAAGATCCACCTCTCCATCTCCTGCATACAACAAAAGATCATGGACAATATATAACAATCTGTAACACGTCAAAAGCAAAACCTTTGAAAAGAAAGAAATCAATGATTACTGCCAACCAATCTATTGGTAAACATCTTAAAATACTTGAGATCAATTGCCTTGTGTGGAAACAACATGATGATACATGGTAGCCAAAGAAACAAATGGAGAAGCACAAGAAAGAAAAGCAGCAAGTTTCGTGTTTGAACCTAAAATTTTCACCATACGAGAATGGTTACACCTAGAAATAGACGGTTTCAGCGTTTCAAGATGCGGCAGAAAAACATCCTGAAGAGGGACTCGAGGTAGGGACGCCTCGTGTGATGGGGTAGTTATGGTAGTTGCTCCTTTTACTCACGCAAAAATGATACACACAGCTAAATAGAGAATGAACAAGACACGGGAAGTCATCTAACATAAATTTAAAAGTACTTTAGCTACTTTGCAATGCTCCATCCGGATATGTTTGTATCTTTAAATACCGTAGCACATCTAACAAACCACTGAGGACCTCAATAACCATATTTGGCTATTCCCATCAAAGCTAAACCAAAAAAAAGGATCAAATTCCCTCTAAATAATAACAAGCTAACAAGATCTTGATTGCTAAGTTTCACTGGAACACAATCCATACCATGCCGGTGGATGCTCAGAAACTTCACGATGTTAACGCACTATCAAATACATGTTCAAGGGATAGTATACTACCGCAACCTTAAAATAATAATAATAGACGAAATTTATGTATGAAATAGGCTTTTTTCACTTTGCATGTGAACATGCCAGCTCGTTGGATTAAAAGATCCACTATCAAGTAGGTATCATTAGAAACTGACATTCAATATCCGATCAGATCCTGATCTTATCAATATCATGAGGACCTAAGAGGTATCCTATGATCTTGATACATTGTAAGACATGCTAGAATTAAAGCCATGAAATTACTCAAAAAACATCAATAAGATATTTATGACATAACAAGCAGGAAAACACATTAGAACATCCATGGTTTTGCAGGGAAGAATAGGCAAGAGTTCTCACCATTGTGGTCAGCTTCCTCTATCATCTCTCTAATCTCATTGAGTGTGAAACTTTCACCCAAATCTTTAGCAACACGCATGATGTCCACATCGGATATCTTTCCCTAAATAATATTCCAAAGTGTTTGTCAGTTTTCTCAATTAGAAAGAGGTATGCGTGGAGAAAAGAAAACTTAAGAAAAATAAAAATATAACATGGAAAAAAAAGTAGAAGATCACATTATTGTCTTCATCGATAATACGAAAAGCTTTCATAAGCTCATCTCTGGTGTCTCTTTCTCCAATCTTTGCCGTCATCATGTGAACAAATTCATCAAAATCAATTGCACCGCTGCCATCTTTGTCTACATCAGCAATCATACGATTGATTTGCTGCAGAAACAAAATAGGTTACATATCAAAAAAATATTAAAAATTAATAAAAACAAGCGACAGTGTTTAAGTGTTTAACAATGGAATCAAGACTCATATTCAAACAATAAGTGAAAGAAATATATGTTCTTTTTGTCAGCCAGATCAAAATTACAATTTTCCTCTTTCCCTACTTAAGATAATCAAGCTACCGTGAATTCAGATGTCTTGCTAATATTAAGATTATTATATTTAGCAACAGCTAAAGATTTTAGAATGATAGTAAAAACTGCTTATAGAATTACAGGCGATGGACCAAAAAATATGGAAACTAAAAGTTTCTCTCTCAAGTCAACATTCAGCTGGAGTACATGCTGGCAACTTGGCATCACTATTTGGCAAGCAATTGAGGATACCCTTATCTGCGTTGTAATCTCATAGCACAATATAAATATATATTGGCAAATGGTAAAAGGTCAATTTCAGATCCCATATTTTTTCAGTGATAAATAAGCAATATTTAGGCTGTTTAGGTCAATGCTTATGCTATTCACTCCCACCACCATGCCTTTACAGCAGTCCCAACCCGTCAAATAAATTATCAGCCAACCATCCCTCAGATCCTGAAAATGAGGAGCAAATCTGTCCTCCCATTCACATAGGAGCAAAAACTTTTTTACCTAATATAAATGCTATTTAGGGCTATGGGCATGTATGTTAAGATACTGGGTCACCCCGTATAGTTTTAATGATGAGCAAACATGTCATCTAATACATGAGTGCAGTTCAAGTATATATGAAGTAAACAAAGAAGAAGTAAAAGGATTATATATGAAGTAAACAAAGAAGTAGTAAAAGGATTAGTGAGTTTAACAAGGCCATGAATTCAAATGAAGGAAGATATTGAGACCGCACAAAAGGGCAGATCTAAAAAAATTTGGAGTCTCGGTGGTATTTTAGTAATTTTCAATTTTTCAGGGGTCCTTTGGTAATTTTTTATTTTATGTTTATTTCTGTAATTTTGTTAGTTTTAGATTAGTATTTATATGGAGCTAGGGGGATTGGAGAGGGAGTGGAATATTGAAGAGAAACTTGTGTCAGGTTGATAAAAATCCTTCTTTTATTGGAGAGTACGGCCCCCTCTCGAATCGGCGGCTTGTGAGAAAGAGTTCATCTTGAAAGAACTCAATCAATCTTGTATCCCCTTTATTTTCAGTATTATTATTAATAAAAATTCTTCCTTTTTTTCCCAAATCCCACTTCATAACCCCAAAAATCCTACATTTCTACCAAAAATCCAATCTCCCATAAAAATCAACTTTTTTATTCATTTAAACTCTAGAAAATCCTATCAAGTGGTATCAGAGCGACGATCTTGACATCCATGAAGGCTACAAATAAAAAGATGTTGCGGCCGGTATTTGGGAAGAGGGGCATTTGGGTAAAATGACTTTTGGATGGTGTTTGGCTATTTAAGGGGGTTGAGCCGGCCCTAATGCGGAGGCGAAAATTGTTGAGAGTATTTTATTTATCCCCTTAGAATAATTGTATTAGGAGTTGGCTTTTCCCCCTAGGTTAAGAATTGTCTTCTAGTCGTTAATTAGCGAGTAGTTTAATTGTAGTATGGTTTCTTTTTAGTTCTAGATCTGAAATTCCAATAAAAATCCCATTTTTATCTTCAAATCCCTAGCAAATCGCATCAATTGGTATCAGAGCGGTTGATCCATGGCGAACACGCAAGCAACGGAGCGGATTGAAGTTTTGGAAGGGAAGGTTGAGAGGATTGAAGCCCAAATCAGTAAGGGTTTCATCGATCTAAGGAAAGAAGATGCGGAGATGGCCGCGGAGATCCGGAAGGAGATGAAGGAAAATCAAGAGAAGACGGAGGCCAAGATGAAAGAGATGACGGAGATGACGGAGGGAAAATTTTCGGAATTGGCGGAGGCCATAGCGGCGTTGACCGCTCATCTCATCCCGAAGGCGGATCCAAGCAAAAAGGAGCCACCTTTGGCGAAGGACAAAGGTAAAAAAGCAATTTTTTTTGAAGAAAATCCGGGTTTTGACGACGAAGGAGGCTTTGACCAAGAAGACAACGCGTGGGGGACCCACCAAGACCACGCACCGCCGCGCCGTGACGAACAAGTGGCCGGGGGGGAAATCCGACTCAGCGGCACCCCCCGAACACCCCGGCTTGGCCGCCGGCCCCCCAGAATGCTCCTGGGGGTCGGCGAACCCCAGCGGGGGCGGCGGAGGGCCGCCAGGGGCCTGGGAGGGGCGGGCGACCCTGCCACCCCCCTGGCAGCCTCGGCGGGTTATTCCGCCGCCGCCTGGGGCCCGCCGGCCCAATTCCAGAGCCGGCCGGCCCAGGCGGCGACCTGGGGGGCCTCGGCCGACCCCCGGGGGGGACCCGAGGCCCACCGGACCTCTGGGGGGGCCCAGCGACCCCCCAGGAGGCCCGACAGCCTTTCTCGACGACTTTTCGACCTCCGGGAGGCCCGCCCGAGGTCCGTGGAGCTCAGTTTGGGGGTTTACAGCCCTATGGAGGACCTGGCGGAGGATTTCAGCAGAACGGAGGCCACCAGCAGATCACAGGGGGGGCCACCGACTCAGCCCCCACCCTTTGGGGGGGTTACGGGAGACTGGAGAGCGCACCAGGACCCCCCAGGAGGCCACCAGGCGGAGTTTGGGCACCCTCTGGGAGACTGGCAGGGACATGGAGCAGGGGGAGGCCACCGTGAGCGGGCGGAGGCTTATTTTCCAGACAGGAGACAGGGATACCAGCCCAGGGGAGGTTTCCAGCCGCAGGAGAGAGGTGGATTCGCTGGCGAGAGGCGTCTGAGGAAGCTGGAGGTGCCTGTTTTTGAGGGAGGCGACCCAGACGACTGGCTGTACCGGGTGGAGAGGTACTTGGAGGTGTCCGCTGTCCCAGGGGAGGATTGGCTACGAGCGATAGGGGTCTGCCTGGAGGGAGAGGCTTTGGGCTGGTTCCGTTGGACCGATCAGCAGCGGCCTTTTCAGACCTGGGCTGAGTTTACGACGCTCTTGACGGAGCGATTTGGAGGAGGTCCGGCTGGCGGCGTGTTCGAGAGACTGTACTCGCTAAAGCAGGAGGGGAGCGTGGGAGAATACATCAAGAAGTTTGAGTCGCTCTGCCACCGAGTTCGGGGAGTCTCTGAGGAGTCTCTGGAGGGCTGTTTCATGAAGGGGCTGAAGCCCACGGTGCGGTCGGGGCTGAGACAGTTTGAGCCCGTTGGTCTGCGCGTGATGATGACGCGGGCCAGGAAGGTGGAGGATCACCAGGAGATAGAGCGGAGAGCCCGCGGGACGTGGGGAGGCTCTACCTTTCGAGGGCCGGATCCTGGAGGAGGACAAAAGGGGGCCGCAGGAGGGGCAACACCCAATGACGGCTCAGTGGTTACCAAGGAGAAGGGGATGGAACTACGACCTGGGGGACAGACACGAAGAATGACCGAGGCAGAGATTCGAGACAAACGGACCAAGGGCCGGTGTTTCAAATGCGACGAGAAGTTTACTCCTGGGCACCGGTGCGGGAATCGTACTCTTCAGATCCTGATAGTGAATGACGAAGAAGAGGGAGAAGAGAGTGTGATAATGTTGGAAGCTGGCGTGGACGATGATCAGGAGCACCTGCACGTGGAGTAGCGGAACATACCCTTCACGCACCACCTTGAGGACAATGTGGTTTTTCCGGGGCAGAGTAGTGTTGCGGCCGGTATTTGGGAAGAGGGGCATTTGGGTAAAATGACTTTTGGAGGGTGTTTGGCTATTTAAGGGGGTTAAGCCGGCCCTAATGCGGAGGCGAAAATTGTTGAGAGTATTTTATTTATCCCCTTAGAATAATTGTATTAGGAGTTGGCTTTTCCCCCTAGGTTAAGAATTGTCTTCTAGTCGTTAATTAGCGAGTAGTTTAATTGTAGTAGGGTTTCTTTTTAGTTCTAGATCTGAAATTCCAATAAAAATCCCATTTTTATCTTCAAATCCCTAGCAAATCGCATCAAAAGATTAAAGCTTTAAATGAAAGACTCGATGTCAAAATTAAAGATTTGAAGAAGTCTATGGAGGATCTATCTGAGGTCAAGGCATCGATATACTGGCTTGAGGCACTGATGGATGCAAAATTTGAAACCTTCATGCAAATCATGATGCAACAATTCACGGATCTAAAGACAACAACTTTAGCGACAATTTAAATTTGGACAAAAATTCATATCTTTGGCAAAAGATGGCTACTCTGACGAAAAAGAAAGAATGAAGAAGAGTTCAAAAAGGCCATTTATCTAACATGAGGAAGGATCCAATGGGGCGAAAGATCCCATGGAGTGAGAAAACCATAGCCGTGCTCATGGGGGTTCAGCGACCCCTGCAGGACCAACAGGGTCATGCGGCCCTGTTGCAAGGCCGCCAGGCCACTGCAGGCCCGACAGCACCCTGCAGTGTCCTGGCAGGCATTGACGAGCCCTGGCAAGCTCGCCAGAGAACCGTCGAGCCTTATGAGGATAACCTGTAGCCCGGGGACTTTCAGGAAGCCCGTCGAGACTTTGACGACAAATTTGGGCTTCCTCCAGGGAATGAGAATGATGTGGAGGAGCTCCCGGGCCTTTGTGAGCCTCGATGCGCGGTAGAGAGGCGACAACGTCGAGTACTTCCAGCATACAAGGCGTTTCAGGCCGATTATAACGAGAATCCAGGCTTTAAGGAGAATGCTGATGCCTATGCATGGGATGAGCATAACTGGGGAGGCAATGTCGACAGCCCTTTGAGGGGCTATGTGCGACGCAGAGAGATACGTCACGACAATTTTTACCATCCCATTTACTATCAACATGCAGGAGGACAAGTGGACCAGGAGCGGCTTAGGGTTGATGGCATAGTGAGAAAACTGAAGATGCCATTGTTCAAGGGAGATGATCCTTATGGCTAGATCTATCGAGCTGAGATATTCTTTGCATTGTCACGTAGGATGAAGACGCAGAAATTGAAGGCAGTCGGTGTTTGTTTCGAAGGGTAGGTGCTCTCTTGATACCAGTGGACGGAGCAGAAACGATCTATACGCTCGTGAAAGGAGCTCAAGGACTGCTTGGTGGAGATATTTCGAGATGACTAGGGAGGAAATTTACAAGAGCAGCTGCTAGCACTCAAGCAGGATGGTTCTATTAGGGAATATCGAGAGAAGTTCGAGACATTATCGGGACGAGCAAGAGACCTACCAGAGGAGACTTTGGAGAGAAGCTTTATGCAGGGGCTCAAACCGACTATTCGTGCCAAGCTACACATTCACATGCCTAGAGAATAGATGAAAACCATGGACCTAGCGCAATTAATTGATGATCGCCTTTCTGAGGAGAGGATGTCTAAAGTGACTTGGAGTAGGGCTCCACTTTTCACACCCCGCCAACGACAAGAGGACCCCGGTGACCCATTTAAAGCAGCATTGCCCATGGATTTCATGCACCACCTTGAGGACAAGATATATTTTCAAAGACGACGTAATGATAGATATGCAATTTTGGCCCATTTGGGGCATTTCCGTAGTTTTTGGATTCTAAGGGAATTTTAGTAATTTTCAGTTTTATAGTTCTTTTTGTAATTTTCTTATTTTTAGTTTATTATTTATATGGGGCTTTTAGGGGATTAGGAATTTTCATGCTTGATTATAGAGAGGAAACTTGTGTGGGGTTGATAAAAATCCTTCTTTTATTGAATATCGTGGCTTCCTCTTGAATCGGCGGCTTGGGAGAGAGTTCCTCTCGAAACTCAAACAATCTTGTATCTTTATTTTCAGTCTTATTATTAATAAAAATCCTTCCTTTTCCTCCAAATCCATCTTCTTAATCCTAAAAATCCTACCTTTCCACCAAAAATCTAATCTTTCTCATAAAAATCACCTTTTTTATCTATTAAGACTCTAGAAATTCCTATTAGAAGACAATGAGCTTGAGGTACTAAAAAGACATCATGGTCTTCAATGTAATAGTTTATTTATGATGTAATTTTTTATTCCTTGTCTTGGCATATTAAAACCTTGATTGAAGCTTTCACACACTTATGAACTCACAAAAAATGTTTTAAAAATATTCTACAAGTCATTTTCTATGTTTTTAGAGCCGTGTCAATGTATCAGGGAACTAGTTGACTCCTGTTTATATTATGGTCGACTTGTAAAACTTGTTGGCCCTTGAAATTCTCTGGATCTTGCAGGAAATCGACTCCTTTTGCCCCAGGAGTCGATCAGTGGACCACAAGTCGACTTGTGGGATAACATGAGTCGATTTGTGCTATGTTGGCCGGTTATAATGGTAAAATTTCTAGCTATTTTTACTAGCCATTGGAGAAACATTTTGGTCAACTATTTGGACTCGAATGTTGTTCTATAAATTGAAGTTTGTTCAGATTTTAATGTATGATTTTAATGCTCAAGTTTTGAAGAGGAAAATAAGTTTTTAAGCTCAAACGTTTTCAAAAGAAATCCTCTTCTTTGGCCAAGCTTTTTAAAGTGTTTCAATGTTTAGTCAGCCAAAATTCATTGATCTACCAAAGCTAAAGTTTCAACTTGATCTTTGAGATCAAGTTCTTCTATAGCCACTACACATCCACAGGAGCTTCAAGCAAGACTATAGGTAATTGTATCAACTTCATTGTAAGTGAAAAATTCTCAAATGTTGAGTTTGTAAGTTGTAAATCCTCTTGAGAAGAAGTGTTGTACTGTTTATTGAAATAGTGGAACTAGCCAAGTGGGATTTGAGTGCTGGACTAGGATACTGAGTACCTGAACCAGCGTATATCTTGTGTTTGAGCTTCTATTGTTTTTCTGTGTTGTGAATTATCTCTTACTTGTGCTATTTCCGCTACATACTCTTTTACAAGGTATAATTCTTGTTAGTTAAATTTAAATTAGATAACAATAATTGTAAACTTAGATATAATTTTCTTGATGTCTTTAATTATTCCATATATATTATTCACCTTCCTCTAGTGTCTACTTACCATCCACATTATCCCATCACGTGTATCAGAAATTAGTTAAATATTAACATCAATTAATAACACATATCCCCAGTTAAATATTAACTCATCTCTTGGTCGCATGCATCCACCTATTATTAGGACACTTTGTATCTTGATATTGAGTCAAAACACTCTCTTTAGACTCGTGTCATTTTATAAGGGGAGAGAATATGGTATTCAGAGGGGGAGAGTTTTACAATGTGGGGATATTATTTGATTAACAAAAGGGAGAGAGCACTTGAATGTCATATCCTTTTTACTAAAGCTAAAACTTCTAAAACTTCTTTTAATGTTCATAGGTACGAAGCTTTTAAAATGAACCCAAAAGAATCTATTTCGGATATGTACCTTCGCTTCATGGAATCCATCAACACTCTTGCGGGACTTGACAAGAGTTACTCTCAAAACGATCATGTGACCAAGATTCTCTAATCTTTTACATCCGAATGGGAGAGGAAGGCCATGACCATATAAGAAGGAAATGATCTTTACAGGCTCACTTTGAAAGATCTAATTGAAAACCTCACGGTATATATCTTCAATTGGAACAAAAGGAGTAATGAACGAGCCAAGAAAAAGAGCATTGCCCTCAAAGCCACCTCGGAGAAGGGGTCTGGAGATGAGATTGAAGAACAACTAGCTCTCATTTCGAAGGGTTTCAAAAAATTCTCAAGGTAGGTAAATTCCAAAACTGAAAACATAAATTATTTAATGAATCTCCTACCTGTTTTGGTTTGCATAATAGCAAAGAACTAGGGAAAGAACATAGCAAAGCCCAAGAAGAAAGCCTTTGTCGCTTGGGATAGATACTCATGTGAGTCATCCGATGAGTCCTCATCCAAAGAGGAAGAAGAAGAAAGGGGAGAGTGATCCTAGATGTGCTTCATGGCAATAGAGGGTGACAAGGTAAACTTTGACTCACACTCTAACGATATGGATAGTAATGATGAAGAGTGGGATTGGAAGAAAAAGCATCACAAGTTATATGCTCAATATGAGACAAACTTAAAGAACTCTTGATCTTAAGAAAAACATAAAACTTGTAATACTAATTCTTCTAATATTAAAATAAAAAATATTAAAGATGAAAATGTAAAATTGGTTAACAAGAATAATGAGCTTATAGAAAAGAATAAGTTATGTAGTGATGAATATAAAAACCTAACTGATAGGTTTAGTAACTTAGAAAAGATGATGTTCACCATTAAGGCCAAACATGAATATTTATGTAGAAATGTGGATATGTTTAACAAGGATAAAGAAAAGCTAGATGATTTGATTAGCTTGCAAAGACACTCAAATAGAAAATGTGCTTAGGATATAACAAGACCACTCAAAAAGATAGGGATACTCATCATCATGATAGGGTTCATAAAACTAAAAATAGATTTGTCAAAGTTTGGATACCCAAGAAAGGGACTATCTAAACCAAGAATGAATATATTTATAGTTTCATAAACAATGTTCATAACAATAGAAATTATAGATTTATTCATGATGGAAAGTCTAAACCCAAATGTGTTTTGTTCCCTATTGAGTGATATCACTCCATATGACTAATTTCATGAACTCAAAAGAAAAGAGTATCCAGATATTTTGATTTTTCATGTATTCGCGTTTGAAGGGATTAGAAGCTAGCCCCTAAAATTCCAAAAAAAATATGCATAATTTCAGAGTAGAGATTCAAAATGATGATCAACTTTGTATGGGGGGAAATGACTTTTGGGAATATGTAAGCATAGTTTTATTTTTCATCATGTGGTATATTTTTATACATGGCATCTCCTATTCTCTTGGTCTCATGCATCCATCTATTATTAGGACACTTTGTATCTTGATATTGAGTCACAAACACTCTCTTTAAACTCATGTCATTTTATAAGGGGAGAGAATATGGTATTCAGAGGATGAGAGTTTTACATTGTGGTGATATTATTTGATTAACAAAAGGGAGAGAGCACTTGAATGTCATATCCTTTTTAATGATACCAAAGTGGAAGAGAAATTAGATGACATGTATAATAATGTGTTCTTGCAACACATGGTATTCAAAGTTTATTTTTAACTACCAGGTTGTGTTGCAAGAAGAGTAAGTAATCATTCATAATTATCTATACTATTTTGCATATGTTTGTGATACTATCCAGAGATCGAATCAATCAAATCAGCGTTTAAAGGTGGAAAAAATTAAAAAGGTGGAATTTTTAGGGGAATTATAATGCGAAGAACGAAGACTTAATTGATAAATGAGCCTCTTTCGAGAGGAGACTCGCTATTCAAACTTTTAATGAACGGACAAAAGTCTAAAATCCTTCACGAAGGATGCCTAAGAGTTCTTCACAAAATAAGCATGCCAATGAAAAGACGGCTAGTCCTAGATTAAATAGAAAGGGAGTGGAATTACTAATCTAGTCTGAAAAGACTAGAATACCCCTAGATAACTGGATCACCAAATCACGTCTACACGTCTCCTGCGCCGGCAATAAGTCATCCAAGTGGGACCCGGGTGCGGCGTGCGACATGTGGTGCAACGGCTAGGGGTGCGTCCGCATCAATACCTCCCCCTAAAAGAGCCACCTTGTCCTCAAGGTGGAAATCTGGTTTTGAAAGCTTCCAAGGAAAACAAGAGGCTAGGATCACCTGTCAGGACCACCGTGCGACCACCCTCCTGGAATTCCATCCTAAGCTGCTTCCAATTCATCTTCACCTCGCCCAACCCCCTCAGCCAATACACTCCCAAAATCACATCGATATTGTCCAACGCTAGGGGCAAGAAATCCTCCACGATATGCACCCCCTGCAAGGTCAAACATAGCCACTTACATATCACACTGCTCTCCTCCCTCCTACATGTCCCTGAGAGGACCGTAAACGTCTCCAAGGTGCTCATCTGCAACCTATAACGATCCACCAGCTGTCGAGAGATGAAGTTGTGGGTGACCCCACTGTCTATGAGAACCGTCATCGTCGCATCGTCCAATCGTCCTGACAACTTCATGGTATGATTCGGGGTTAACCCTACCAAGGAGTTCGGGGACACCTCCGCTACATTCAGATGTGCATGCTCAACCTCGCTCTCTTCCGTCATCACGTGCTCCCCCTCATCTGCATACTTTTCCTTGTCCGGCACTATCACAATCTGCATCAGCATGCTCGTACATCGATGATCGGGACTGAACTTCTTATCGCATCTGAAACAGAGGCATGCAGCATGCCTCGCTCTCATATCGGACTCAGTTAGCCGCCTACCAGGTATCACTGGTCGGGTCTCCTCTCTCTTCATTCCCGCGTCCTCTAGTGCTACTGTAACCCCCGGATGTGGGGTCGATGTCGTCTGGCTGCGCTGGCCCTGGGCTCCCCAAGTCCCCCAAATGCGTCTCTCCTCTGCATGATTCTCCTCCGCCTTATAGGCCGGGCGAAGGGCATCCTCCAATGTCCCTGGGCTCTGCATCCGCCCTCCGCTGGTATAGAAGGCTTCAACCCCATCGTGAAGTTCCCAATCATGACCTCATCTGTCACTTCCTTTACACTGCTATTCAGCATCTCAAACTTCTACACAGTCTCTCACCGTCCCCTCCTGTCTCAGAGCCGACAGCTGCTCGTAGAAGTCTCCCTCCGTTTCACCAACGATCTGTGCTGACAGCTCCTCCCAAGTGCGGAAAGGGATCTGTGCCTCCTTCCATCTGTACCATGCGAGGGCCTTGCCCTCGAGATAGATCCCGATGGCTCTCAAGACCTCCTCCTCTGTCAACCTCCTGAAAGTAGCGCTCCGCTCGGTAGATCCATCCATCAGGATCGGTGCCATCAAACACAGACATCTTCAGCTTCATCAACCGGCGATCCGCGTTGATGTCACCCTGCTGCCCCCATCTCTGCCACGGTCACCACCCCGACCCAAACCGCCACAAAACGCATCCACTTGTACTCCCTCGTCAACTCCGTACAGCTCCTCAGGCCACCTAGGCCTCTCCCACGCCTCAGGCAGGTGGTAATGCCCTGGAAAATCCGGCGGTCGCGCAAAAATGGCCCCTCTGGCCCCTCCGTACTGCTGGGTAGGCGCTGTCCAGCCTCCCAAATAGCCCCCGGGCCCTGCCCATGTCCGGAAAGCCCTCGAAAGCCTGTCTGGGGTCAACCGCTGGTCTGGGTACCTGTGGAAAAGCCTTTGGTCTCCAAAATTGGGCCGTAGAAGCCCCGATGGTAGTGTCTCGGGCCCATCCTTCTCCGTCGGGCCCCCAGATGGGGGCTGCCCATGCCGTCGCACCCCCAAATCTAGTCGTCGGTCTCCCAGCACCCCCGCAAGGGGGTGCCGCGGGCCCCCAGGGGGCTGTCTATGCTCCCGCGGGCCCCAGGGGCCTGCCGTGGCTGCGGCAGGCCCAGTGGGGCCTGCCGTGGCCGTGGCAGGCCCGATTGGTCCTGCCGTTGCCGCGGCAGGCCCGATTGGTCCTGCCGTGGCTGCGGCAGGCCCAGTTGGGCCTGCCGGTGTGGTCGCAGGCCTCAGAGGGCCAGCAGGGGCCAGCGCAGGCCCCGGTGGGCCTGCCGAGACTCCTGCAGGCCCGGCTGGGCCTGCCACCCAGAAAATAGGGCCGCCAGGTCATGTTTGAAGCCGGACAGACCCGGTAGGGTCTGTAGTGGTTGCGTCCAGCCCTAGGGGGGCTGTCGCAGCCGTCGCCACCTCCAGTTGCCCATGATTTGCTGATTCAAGCATGGATTCGCCTTGATTTTCTTTCCCTTGGATCCTCTTGCCCCGATCTCCTCCTTTCCGGGCCGTTAGGGTTCGTAACATCTCCATCATCGTCGGTATTGACGTCTCAAAAATTTCAGATCGGAAGTAGCTTCTTTCAATCCTTGGAGATCGTGTCTCGTCTGTGCGACTTCCCTCTTCATGGCCCGGAGTTCTATTTGGATGTCTTCTTGTGAATGGGCGTGATCTTTGATTGAATCTCCTAGGGTTTTCTTCAACCCCTCGATCTCCCGGTTGAATTCTTCTCGAAGCCCTTGAACCTTCTCATCCACGACATCCGTCTTCGATCTCGTGCTAGTCGCCATTGGATCTCACCGCTCTGATACCAAGTTGATACGATCCGGATATCGAATCAATCAAATCAGCGTTTAAAGGTGGAAAAAATTAAAAAGGTGGAATTTTTATGTGAATTATAATGCGAAGAACGAAGACTTAATTGATAAATGAGCCTCTTTCGAGCGGAGACTCGCTCTCCAAACTTTTGATGAACGGACAAAAGTCTAAAATCCTTCACGAAAGATGTCTAAGAGTTCTTCACAAAATAAGCATGCCAATGAAAAGACGGCTAGCTCTAGATTAAATAGAAAAGGAGGGGAATTACTAATCTAGTCTGAAAAGACTAGAAAACCCCAAGATAACTGGATCACCAAACCACGTCTCCACGTCTCCTGCGCCGGCAATAAGTCATCCAAGTGGGACCCGGATGCGGCATGCGGCATGTGGTGCGGCGGCTAGGGGTGCGTCCGCATCAGTTTGTCATCATCAAAATGGGGAGAATATTAAGATATTGGGTCACATTGTTTAGTTTTAATGATGAACAAACATGTCATCTAATATATAAGTACATATATACGAAGCAAAACAAAAAAGCACTCAAAGAATTAGTGAGTTCAACAAAGCCATGAATCAAATGAAGGACGACAATGAGCTTGAAGTATCAAAAAGACAACATGGACTTCAATGTAATAGTTTATTGATGATGTAATTTTTTATTTCTTGTCTTAACATGTTAAAACCTTGGTTGAAGCTTACACACCGTTAGGGGTGTGCAAAAACCCTAGTTCCGATTCCGAACCCGGTTCCGTACCCGAATCCGATTTCGAATATTCGGTCAATTCAAATTCGAAAACGGATTCGGGTAAAAAAACTCAAACCGATTTAATTCGGAATCGGAAATCGGATCTACCCCACTAAACCCATGCCGGATCCGGTTCCGATTACCTTCTCTACAACTCTTGGCTCAAATACCTATTTAAACATTGCGAGACTTTATACTCCCACCGATGTGGGACTAAACACAAAGGAGACCGCGGCTCGGAGGGGAGAGCACGCGCAGAAGATGAGTGAATTTGTCCCACATCGGACAAATTAGAGAGCAAAGCATCCAACAAAATAAGTGAAGCTGGCTGCCACTCGCATTTGGGCTTCGGCCCGAAGATACTTTGCTACACGAGTGTTGCTTGACAATTTAACGTGACTGATTTCGGGTTGCTTCGTCCAATTGACTTATTTAGACTCTATGATGCCCCATAATCCCACCGATGTGGGAGTAACCAAGGGAGAATAGGGCCCCTCCCACATGAGAGGAGCCTTGCATTAGTGCATGTGCTTGGACTATTTTAATCCCACATCGGGCAAAATATGAAGCCAAGCCTTCAATAAATTAGAGAGTATGTCAGGGGTGGATGTGATTGGGCTTAGGCCGGGTTGAGAAATCAACTTCGAGTGTTGTAAGTGGAATCGGAATCGGATTTCGGAGTCAAGATTGTTGTCCGATCCGAAAATCGGAACTTCTTCAAACGGATCCGAATCTGCGGAATCGGACTTCTGATTTTTTTACTTCTGACCGAATTAATTCGGATTCGGATTCGGATCCGCTTAAAAAAATCCGGTTTACCCGATGCCCACCCCTACACACAGTTAGGAACTCACAAAAAATGTTTTAAAAATATTCTACAAGTCATTTCCTAAGTTTTTAGAGCCGTGTTAATGATTCAGTGAACTAGTCGACTCATGTTTGTACTAGTCGACTCATGTTTGTACTGTGGCCGACTTGTAAAAAACATGTTGGCTTTTGGAATTTTCTGGATCCTGCAGGGAGTCGACTCCTTTTGTCTCATGAGTCGATCAGTGGACCAAAGTCGACTTGGATAACATGTGTCGACTTGTGTTGTAACATTTCTAGCCATTTTACTAGCCATTGGATCGACATTTTGGTCAACTATTTGGACCAAAATATTCTTTTATAAATTGAAGGTTGTTCAGATTTTAATGTATGATTTTATGCTTAATTTTTGAAGAGAAAAATAAGTTTTAAGCTTAAAAGTTATCAAAAGAAACACTCTTCTTTGGTCAAGCTTTTCAAAGTGTTTCAATCTTTGTTTGACTAAAATTCCTTAATCTATCCAAGCTAAAGTTTCTGTCTTTTGAGATCAAGTTCTTCTATAGCCACTACACATCCACAAAAGCTTCAAGCAAGGCCATAAGTAATTGTATCAATTTTCTTGTAAGTGAAAAAATTTCGAGTGTTGAGGTAGTAAGTTGTAAATCCACTTAGGAAGAAGTGTTGTACTATTTGTTGAAATACTGGAACTAACCAAGTAGGACTTAGACACTAGACTAGGATACTGGATACCTGAACCAGTGTATATATTGTGTTTAAGCTTGTTTTGCATTTCGACGTTGTGAATTATCTATTGCTTGTGCTATTTCCGCTACATACTCTTTTGCGAGTTATAATTCTCATTGATTAAGTTTTAATTAGGTAACACTAATTGTAAACTTATGGAGAATTTTTTAGAGGACTTCAGTTATTTCATAGACACTATTCGCCACCCTTTAGTGTCTACTTGTCATCCATAGTGTTGAGTAATCAACCAGGAAAGAGCCATGATCGTTTTAGTATATGAAGTAAAATGATTGCCCTCCTATTTTTTGGGTGGGGGTGGGGTGGGGTATCTAGTTTCTTCTTGATGTATGACATGTGCAGGTTTTGTGAATTTTAAGCAAGATGCCTTGCTAATCCAGTATTTTAAAACATTAACACCGGTTTGCAATACTATGAAATACACTTAAATCAAAGACAGAAATGTGTGGTCCCACATTTTTCATGCTTAAATGAGTAGTATGATTATTTAAGTACACCTAAGCAGAACAAAGAATTTTGAGGAGATGAACATATAACCTGTGATCAAGATTTTGGTATCCCCATTTTCCTAACAACATACATAGAATATGATGCCCCACATGGGCATGTACCCCTACAAGCCCGACCTAAATATGTTATTTTTTCTTCTAATCGCTGTTCACATTAGCTGAGTAGAAAAAGAAAAGGGAAAAAAAAGCATGAGCATAGCGCGAAGAGCTATTACCTCATCCGTCATCTCAAACCCCAATGCCCTGAAAAAAGGATTATGCATAAGTATACATATATCACAAACTGGACAAAGAAATTCCGTTGTGAGGTCGACCAGGAAAAAGAAGAAAAGAATCCAAGAAACAAATACCTCATGGCAACATTCAACTCTTTAGCATCAATTGTGCCTAACAATAAATAAAGTCGTCATGCCTTTAGGGGAAAAGGAGAGGATTAAAAAAATGAAGAACCAATATAATAAAAGTCAGGGTTCATACCAGAACCGTCTGTATCAAATAGTTCAAATGCTTCTTTTATCTCTTGCTTCTTTTGTTGTGTTAGGCCATGATGACGGCCTCTAGGCTTTTCTCTCCTAGATGCTCCACCTCGAGAAGTTTCCTACATGACCAAGTATTAAATGCACATAGAATCAGACTAGTAAAGATGTAAAGATAAACATCCATTAACCATTCATCTCCATAAAAAATTAAACAGTTGCGAAGACATTGTAGTAAAATTTTATGAAAATCCAAATGATTTTGATGTGTTATCATTCATCCATTGCCCCCGACCCACCCACAAATGTAATTATAGGAAAATAGTTTACTTGGAGGAACTTTTTGATGTGAATGACATTGATTTAACAAATCTTTGATAATTCACTAACACTCAATTACGTTAGATTCCTATTTACAGCTACTATCTACCAAAATGAAAAAGTAAAACTTGCCGACCAAATAGGAAGGTGAAAATTACTTCAAGAATGAAATGACTTGTAAAACAATCTGATTATGAAACTTCATATACATGGAAAGAGGGCTGTAACACATCATGCTATGCAATGAAAAACATAGGTGTTGAGTTTTATTACTGATTTATATTAGTAAGAAAGAGGCTTTACTTACTATATGGACACAATGCACTTATATCCTCAATAATAATGGAGAAGCTATTCGGTAATGTATTCAATAGATTCTTCTATGATAGAGGGTTCTTGCCCCCCCCCCCCCCCCCCCCCCCCCCCCCCCATACTAACACTTGAAATCTTTCTTAGTTTCTCCTTCACAGCTAAAATCTTCACAATTCCAAACCGTGGCCCCATAATAGCTTACCTTATCATGTGTTACCACTTCGAGTTAGTTCCTTGTTCCCCTAGTTAGAATACATGGGGAAACTTCACTTTGTGAGATGGCTCCCCATAGTTGTATAAAAAGATGTCTCAGATTACCCTCATCTTCGGCCTTCCCCATTATCTTTCACACCTAACTCCATATAAATCCTAAAGGGCCCGAACCTCTGTCCTCTATCTCTAATGGAAATCTCCCTTCACAAAAGTTTCCAAATCAGAATATGTATCACAAACCATTTCCAACCCAAAGGGAAGAGAAAGAGAGAAATATTAAAATCTAGTATTGAAAAGATTCCAAGATATAAATTACACATCCATGTCCAATGACCATAAGGCTATCAATCTATGTGATATCACATAATTAAGTCCAAAATCAAGTTTATAACACAAACACCCCGCCCCAAAAACCCCAACCCACCCAAAAAAAGGAAAAGGGCACAATCCAATCTAAAATCAATTAATCATCCCCAAAAGATGTATCCATATCATTACTTTCTAGAATGATATCTGCTTTTTTCACATTTGAACAACTCCACTTCTACCAAATTTTTATTTTCCTTTTTCATTAGTGATCGGCTAAATATGATGCTTTATTAATACTTAGCATTTAAAAAAACTTATTAAAAGCAAGAAAATCTCCCTAATGTTGTACCTTGACCACCACCCCCCATCATTAACGTTGTCAAAATCTCTTATAATTTAATTGTGTGCAGACTAAGATCTGAATGGAGCTCGTGTCTTCCTTCTCTAGACACATATATTCAACTTAAGCAATCATGGAAATCTAGATCCACCAACTCATCGCTCCACTTCATTGGTACTCTAGAGTTACAACCTTCCTTACCCATTGAAACCCCACTCGCCATACTTCTCTCATCTGCTCTTTCCCTTCCTCTTGTCACCATGCCAATACCCTTCCCAATATTCCCAAATTACACTTCTTGTTTATTAATTATTCCTCTAATTTGCATAAAGCACTTTCAAAATTCATCATCTGCCTTTGAGTTTGAAATATTAAAGATGGGATGGGATATGTGAGGTGTCTTTTTGCAAGGACTGTGGTGTATACTTTTTGGCAGTCTTCTTGACTCCTCTTGTATGCAGGGATAAAAATGGGTTGAGACCAGGCTAGGGCTAGGCCATTGCCACAAAATTATTTGGGCATGAAATCTAGCCCCAACCCTGGCCGTCCAAATGGGACCATGATCATACCATACATGCTTTTGAGCCAGCCCTCTGGGTTTTCAGGCCATCCATTTTCGTATTTGAGTTGGGCTTTAACTCATTAGAAAAGAAAGGATGGTTTCCAGTAACAAGTAATTGGAGAGCCCACATTTTGAGCAGACAATGTCAAATGGCTTCGAGTGACCAGCATAGTGAAAGGGGCAAAACAAAGCATACACATACATTTATTATGCAAACATTTATATCAGAAGCTCAAAGTCAGAACTCATTTATGTAAAGTCAGCTATTGAAATTATAAAGTAAGATATTAATCTCAGAAGAAAATATAACTGCCTATGAACAAGGATGAAGATTTCTGGTGATAATTCTTGCAATGCTATGCTAAAACTTTAATAAATACTCTGGACTCCAAGTGGAAAATACACTCTAAACAAAGGAACATAAATTCATCAAGGCTCGGCACATGCTCACTTAAATATCAACTCAATTAAATGTAATGTTACCTTTCTAATGGTAGACATACCACTTAATTCGATTAATACACAAAAATAATGCAGAATACTTGCAAAAAAACATTTCTAAAAATAGTTAAAAACTTCAACAAGTTAAGGGTTTTTTGGAAAAGAAATGATTTTTTATGATGAAGGAATAAAAATTGGGAATTGCTTGGTGCACCCACCGTTTTACTCTGCGCACATACCACTTATTTACAAGTTTGCCATTAATCTGCACACATACCACTTATTTACAAATTTGCCACTGAAATTACTCCTTGCGCACTCCTATGGCCAAATTTCCAAATATGCCCTTAGGTGTGTGTGGTGAGTAAAACGGCCAAACGGTGGCAGTCGACGCCGCCGCCCGACCTCCCCAGCCCCACCTCCCCCTCCGACAACCTCCCCAGATCCGCCCCCTCTGACGACCTTCCCAGCCTCCATCACCTCCTCCGACATCCTCAGTCCCCCCTCTCCCTCTTCCCCATCCCCCTCTTCTGACGTCTCCAACCTTGTCCCCTCTACTGACCTCCCCAGCCCCCAATCCCTCTTTTCCCTCCCCCTCCTTCAACCTCCCAGCCCCCAGCCCCCTCCACCGACCTCCCCAGCCCTCCTCTCACTCTTTCCCATGAGGGACAAACGGCGACGTCGTCCTCCGACCTCCATGGCCGTCCATCCCCCTCCTCCGACCTCCCTAACCCCTCCTTTCCTCGCCCCCTCCTCCGACCTCGCCAGCCCCACGCCTCTTCCAACCTCCCCAGACCCCCTCTCCCTCTTCCCCACCGTCCATTTCAAACCCTAATAAATCGTTATCGGAGTCCTTGACGGTGGCGGCGAGGAGGCAGACATGGGTAAAAACGAAATAAGTGGTATGTGCGCGTGAATAAAACGATGGGTGCACAAAGCAACTCCCATAAAAATTACCCCTAGTCTTGTTGTCATTGTCGATGTTATCACTGCTCTCAAACTCAAGTTCAGGAACAAGCACGATCGAGGTCGAGATCGTTTCTATAAACTATGTTGAGCAAAGGTGGAGCTAGATCTGGATTAAAGATGAATGATTTTAAAAGAAGAATGGTTAGAACTAGGAGGAGTTGATGGAAGACAACAATCAAATAAGCAGTGAAATCAAAGTCTCTTGGTGAAGCTGTGATCTTTCCATTCTCTCGAATTGAGAGAATTAAGCAGGTAAGCAAGGATAGCCTCTTCCATATCAAGGATAGCCTCATCCATATCTAATTACTGTAAAATATAGATAAGACAAAATAAGGATAGGAATTCACAGGTCACGATGCTAATGAGGTTTGTTTAGGTTGTGGTCTATTGGGTATAATAAGACTGTGGTTATATTTTAAAAAATCATATATGAATTAGGATCAGTGTTAAGGCCTAATGTCGGCCACAACCCTGGCCAAAAAAAGTTCAGGGTTCAGATAGAGGCCTAACCATAGCCGAGTTTTTAAAAGGGCTAGGACTGAGACAAGGCTTTTTGGGCTAGGTCGAAAGCCCCTCGGGCCGGCCTTGGTCCAATTTTATCCCCACTCGCATGAATTGTTTCATATCAACCTCCTGGTTCATATACAAGAATTAATCATAATGGCTCAAGGAATAGTCTAAATCATAGGCCTTATAAGATCTTATGATCATCCTTATAGAGCATACTTTGAGCTTCAACATATTCCTCAACAAACTACATACTGAGGTAGACAATACTGAGGTAGACAGATTAAAAGATGTGATACATCTACTAAGGAAATTGTTGTTTTAAACATAGTAACCCTAATCAACACATATTCCTTTTGTCATAAACAAAGCATCGCACTCATTCATTATTTGAAACCAAATAAAGCATTACAAACTACCAATCTTACAAAAATTCATTTCCCCATTTTCTTCTTTTTTTTGCCGTAGGATACAATCTTGTAGCCTTGCATTCTTAAAACAATCTAATCACACCAGTATGTTAGGCCGATCACAAGGGGACATCGACACAAGTCAAACAAGAGAACCTTAGGGGCAGTTTTGTAATTTCGGGGCAACAGCTCAGACCCCTATGGCAGGGCAATTTTGTAATTTCGGAGTGGTGGTTCATTAGGGAGGATTTTATTATAATTAAGAGAGAAGAGATCATGAAGAGGAATTATGCAGAAAATTATAAGAGATTAGTAGTTATTGTTTAGATTAATTAGCTCTAGGATATTGGCAGAGTGACCTTCCTCTCGAATTAAGGCCAAACATTGTAGTTCCACTTATTATCAATAAAAATCCTATATTTTGTCTTAATTAATTTCCAATCCTATCAAATTGGTACCAGACCGATCAGTTCTGAAAACCAATGACAGCTAAAAATGTGGACGCTTTAATGAAGAAACTAAAGAACCAGGTGGAGATCCTTAAGAAAAGGAACAAATCGGAACGATAAAAAAATTCATCTATGGAAGCCATACTGAAACAATTAATGGAGATAAATAACTGTCCACCACCGGTAGTGGTATCTACCCAGACGGATTTGAACGGTGGGGACACAGGAGAAGACGCAACATCAAGAAAACTGTCACCGTTGGGAAAGAAAATCGACCCCACGACAGATCTGTGAAGACAGAGCAATGCGGAGCGCGTTTCCCACACGCATGGACTGAAACCACACACCCTGATCCATGGAGAGGTGTCTCAGTGATGCCTGGGCCAGGGATAGAACCTAAGAGGCGACGACCCCTGAGACTTCAGCAAGGGGCCCCTTGGCCCCTAGGGAGCAAGCAGGAAAATGATGGAGCCCAACAGCACCTGAAAGCACCTAACAGCAAGCCCCAAGGCAGCGTCTCCTGGGACTTCAACGAGGGGCGTTGTGACCCCTGGGAAGTAGGCAAGGGCCCTGCCAGGGACTAGCGGCAAGCCCCAGGGGGCGACGGCCCTTATGGCAGCAACGAGCATCCCGCGATCATTGGGGAGCAAGCGGGGATCTCGTCAGGGCCAAACAATAGGCCCAGGGGCAGCCCATTGACGAGTATCAACAAAGGTAGCAGAGGCCTGGGATGGCTCAACGACAACAGAAGAGAGCCGTGAGGCTTCGGCGAGGCTATTGGAACATTGCTATGCTTCAACGACGAAGGAGAATGCTGACGGCACCCTCACTTAGATGTGATGGATGACCCCTCAACAAATGGGACATGCGACGTGATGAAAGAGGACATACAAATGATAATTGGGTCAAAGGAGGCCGACATGGAGCGGGTTCAACTGAGGATGGTGGGAACCATATGACACGGCGTCGGAGGACATCCCCGACAATTGGGTGGCTTGCGAGGCTGCTGTGTCGAGTGAGGCCATCTGGGAGTGATCTAATCAGAAAAAGGCAGGATTCCCCAGATTTCGGTTGAGGTCGATGCGGAATTTTCGAGCAATAAGGGGGTCGCTATAGAAGGTTTCTGATGGATGATTTTAGGGCCTCGCGGCTCCTAATAAGAACAAGTATCACCAATTCCATTATGGACAGCCCCGACTAGGACACTTCGGAGCAGACTCGCGAATACGGAAGTTGCAAAGTCGATCTTTGAAGGTGGTGATGACTAAAGATGGGTGCACCGCGCCAAACGATATGTTGCGATGAATAAACTTACGATGAGAAAAAACTAATGGGGAGGTCCTATGTTTGGAAGGAAATGCTTTAGCTTGGTTCCAGTGGAAAGAGCAGAGATATCATGTGCGTTCCTGGCAGGAGTTTAAAGATTGCGTGTTGGACCATTTTTACGAAACTTAGCGTGGTGATTTGCACAACCAACTCTTTGCACTCAAGCAACAGGGACAGTCAGAGACTACATGGAGAGGTTCGAGTTACTCTCAGGTCAAGTAAGAGGAATATCGAATATGCTGCTGGAAGGAAACTTAATAAAGGGGTTCAAGGCGAATATTCGAGCCAAGCTACGCCTGCTAAGAATGAAGGGCTAAGAGAGACGATGGAGCTGGCCCAGATGATCAAGAACAGTAACACAGCAAAGTAACATGCTAAGGGAGCATCAATCGGCTTCACTTCCTGCACCAATGACACGATGAAGGTACAGAAGACCCAGCTAGAGGGTTCAGACAAACCACGACAAGAACAAGATACGACCCAACAATAAGTTCAAGCGTCTCGCGGAGACAGATAAAGAATAAGCATGCAATAGGATTGTGCTTTTATTGTGATGAGAAGTTTGACCTGGGACATCGTTGTTGGGATCGCACCCTCCAGGTTTTGACTATCGATGATGACATAGGCTAGGCAGTAGCAGCTGAACAGGAAGAAATAGGCGAAGACGAGAACACTCGTTTAGAGTAGGACGCGACATGGGGCCATTCGATGCAATTCAATAGTAGTTTTTGAAATTCCACCTTGATGACAAGGTGTCTCATTGGAAGGGATGTAATGTTAGGCCGGTCACAAGGGAAAAGTGGCACAAGTTAAACAAGAGAACCATAGGAAAAGTTTTGTAATTTCGAGACGACAGCTCAAAATCCTAGAAGGAGAAAATTTGTAATTTCGAGGCAGTGGCTCGTTAAAGAGGATTTTATTATAAATAAGAGGGGTGAGATCACGAAGGGTGAATATGCGAAAAATTATGAGATATCAGTAATTATTATTTAGATTTGTTAGTCATATGATAGTGATAGGGTGGCCTTCTTCTCGAATTGAGTTCAAATCTTGTAGTTCCACTTATTATCGATAAAAATCCTACATTTTATCTTAATTCCTTCCTCAATCCTATCACATCACATCTTAACAATAATACTACACAGGCAATTCTAAGAAAATATTATACAATTCTATGTGGTACATACAACAAACAGAAAAATGCTTGGCACTGACTTCTTTCAAAGATAGCAGTTGTATGCCAAAAGAATGGGGAGTGATTCATAACCCTGGCCTCCCATTAATGCAAGCACACGCCTTCAGCAGGGGCTGAAGATCTTTCACACAATTCAACAATTTGGTTGGAACTTAGCTTCTTATGAACATACACGACAAAAATTGCAGCCAACTTTGCATCTTCAAAGTTGATAATTTATTTGAACTGGAAATGAATATATGGTATTTTGATTTTATGCAAGCTTATAATGCCATATTTTCTTGAGGACACCAGATCTATGTATTGTTTACTTAATAAATTCTTTGTGAAATTGAGAATTGGCTTGATGTAATAAAATCTTTGTACTCATCACATAAGTTGTTTTTAGAAATCTTGTAATCATCTTAAATATTGCCATCTTCAGCATAAGAATGGCAATAGTTAATCTTTTCGGAAACTTCTTGAGAAATATGTGTATCAAGAAGGTAGATGATTTGTAAGTATAGCTCAACACAAACTGTTTGCTATATTTCTTCTTCTACAGTATAACATGTTAATAAATAATAATCCACTTTGATAAACTTTACAATAAATTTGATCTTGCCTAAATGATCCTCCATCGTCGGTTCTTGATGCAAATAGCACAGAGGATCCCACTTAAAGAATCAACAGAGGCATGTTCACTTAGATCTGGTAGGATAATATATGGATGGTTTTAGTGCAAATATAAGCTCTCACACAGAGGGTGTTAAATTCATTTTTTTAGTTTTTCTTTTTTTTTTGGGTTGGGGGGGGAAGAAGAGAACCCAATAGTTGTTCCTCTGCTCTCAAGTGCAAAAGAAACAGATCAAGGTTCAACCATCACTATGGAACCAAGGGATAATCAGGTCCATTGGAGAACCTGAGGTTAAATGCAAAGCTATCTTCACTGATTGGATGGCAAAAATTCACTAGACAATAAAACTATTCGGAGTAGATGGAATTAAAAAGGGTGAGGGTGTGCATGAAATAATATGTTAGAGGTCTTTCCTAGTGTTGAACTATTTTCTCCCATTTACCTAAAATCGTATTGGAAAGTTGAAAATTGAACATAACAATTAACTGATCAACATTTACCAATAAATGAAATTACTCTTGGTTGGTATTTTGGGTAACACTATTTCCCATCCATGTTCAATCTACCACGCTTAAAGAAGTACATATAAAAGTAATCCTCTTGTAGGCAAGGTCTTTTGAGTCCTTTCTATATAATACGCTCATTATTGATTTCATATTCAATAAACGAATCATACACGTCTTTTCGGCTTCTTATCTCTTTGTTTGCCTCATTTCCAATTGTAGATTGTACTTAAAACCAAATCATTGAATCCTAGTTGTATCCACCCGCTTTTTTTCAATGTATAAATCCAGAAACACTCCAACTTTTTTCACATATTATGGAACTACAAGGCTAAAAGATGGAATTATACTTAATAAGAGTTTAAGGACCAGATATATTCTAAACCAAGGTTTAAAATCTTGGTTTCAGCATCTAACTATAGTTTATAGCATCGGTAGAAGTATTGAGTGATAGATATCAAAAGTATCATCCCTTAAGCATATGTTGTTCTGTCTCAACCTAGGGGTTTGTTAAAATATAACATCATCCATTGGTGCATAATTACTACCATCTAGTAAACTATCTTTTCTTTCTCTTACCCCCTCCATTAAGGTCTTCATGAAAGATATTAACTAAATCAATAAGATATTATTTAAATTAATAAATTTAGCTTTAGTTTGCTATCATTACAAAAATTAGTGATGGCCTCATGTCGTAACTAATATGGCCTGAGATATACGAGTCTTTGTGATACTCTTCATTGAAACTTGGAATTTCGCCATGATATAGACAGCCATGTTTCATATCACGGCCTAGAAATCAAGTTAAAAAACCAAAACATTTTAGCATTACTTTATTTTCGAATATTGAATTTGGCTGTTAAACAAAATTTCTTTCCATTATTATACGAAAAAATCCAAATTTTTTAACTTTGGTACCTCAAACCCTAAATCTCATCTTGTATTAGTAGTTATCAGCTTATTATAAGTATTGGCCAATTTCATATGGATCATATGTGCATGTTTGAAGCCTGGTCTAATTTTTTTCAGTCGGTTCACTCGATCCTGCTAGCATCTGACACGATAAGAGAAATATGTCTCTGTATCAATAGATTTTTCAAACCATGTTCTCAACAATGTGTGGAGAAAGAAAACTATGCATGACAATAATTTAGTATGTTTCCATAAACAAAATTGGGTATGTTGGATTTGGACTCTCTCTCTCTGTTAAAAGAATAGGTATGTTTACTTTCAACATGTTACGACTGCCCTAAAGAGGTGTTTCTAAATGGTTTTCGATATTGTAAGATTTCATGTGTCATACGATGCAACTCATAGCACAAGATACATTAACCATATCTTGCAATAAATGGAGCCAATAGCTAAACAGGGAAGACGTGACCATGTATATCATATCAACCGTAAGATATGTATCGAAAATAGCAATTACAACTCTAACATACGTCATTAAAGATCCATCACCACCCTAAAACCCATTAACACCCATGAACGCATGATCATTATTCAGTTTGCTCTAAGGATATGAGTAAATTAGTACAACAATTCTTGGGAAAGTGTTGTTCGATCAGCAGCTAAGGTTCATCTATGAAGCGTTTAGGGAAGATCATAGTTCCTTTTTTTTAAACAAACACAAAATTAAATCTGAATCCAATACAAAAATATGCAAAATTTTCTACAAAAAAATCAAAATTTCAACACTCCAAATTACATAAAACAGTCAAGAGTATTGCAAGTCGAAACCAAGACCTTCAAACCCTTGCAATTTATGATTGCAGTTCCAAATAAATTAGTACAAAATAATAAAATATTGAACAATTATTCAAAAAAAAACTGATTTGAGGAAAGGCACGGGAAAGAGGAGATACCATTGAGATCTGAAGGTGCACTTTCTTCTTGGGTCAAAAAAGGATCGGGTTTTTTCCGTCTAGAGTTTTGAACACTGTATCAGGCCGAAGCCGTCAGGGTAACGAGAGATATATACGGTATACCCTCGGGAAAGAAGAACGGACGGGTCGGAGTGGGCAGAACCCTATTACGATAACGAACCCGAATTCGACCGGGACTTGGGGAGTTGCGCACGTGACATCCTGGGATTTTTTATTTTAAGCCCTTGGTGTCTGAGGAATTACTTTTTGTGTAAAGAACAATCCAGTCCCTCTCTTTTTTTGGTGTTGCACTTTTAAATCATTACATAAAATAAATTACAAATAATATGCCGCAATTTTCCTTTCTTTAGTTATAAAATGCTTGCGTACGTACATCATATGAGCCAACGGAGGCCAAAAACTCCTCCTAGGCTAGCAGGATGAAGCCCTTATAAAAAGAAAAGTACATTAACTCAAAACATCTCTAATGTTTCTCCAAAACTCAATCAAATATCATAACATTTTTTCGCATCACTTGACTCCCCTTAGCAGGTCAATTATAGAATTAATGACCAAAATGCCCTCCATTTCTTCTTCATCCGCTTATTTCTTATTATTCTCCCGTTATTGATGGAGCTTTCTTCTCCATTTCGGTTTCTTCTTTTTCCTCCTCATTTCTTCTCCTCCTATTGCTTCTCCTGTTGGGGCTATTCTAAATTATTCTACAGAAAAACATCGCCAAATAATCTAGTACTAGAAATTACACGTGCACTTGGTGCACGGTGCAAAAAATAACCCCTACGAACACAGCAGCGGTGCAAACGCGAAACCGGGAAGGAGCAGAAAGCATGGGTGTGCGTGTCGGCAGTGTCGGAGGGGAAAAAGGGACAAAACACGCAAATCCGCATGCAAAAAGGACCAAAATGCAAAAGGGGAAGAAGGGGGGTTTTTGTGCAATTTAATGGAGTGTGGGGGAGAAAATGGCAATGTTTTTGAGTGAGTTTTGGGTCCTTTTTTCGGGTGAATGGGTGTTTTTCTGGGTGTTCTTTTGGTGTTTTTTTGGGTGTGTGGGTGAGGTGGATTGTGAGTTGAAGGGATTGTCCCATGTGGCGATGAGACATTGCCACATGGGACAAAGATTCAAAATCTGTCCTCTTTTGTAATAGAGATTATCATGTCAGATCTACGAGAAATAAACTGAAACTTACATGCGGAATCGTGCCTGAATCCATAGCGCCTAGATTTGTAGATCCGCATGGTTGGCCTTCCAGATCAATTTGTCGATGGGATACATAAAAGACGGCGCTTAGTGTTATGGTTTCTATCATGCATAATAAGTTTATACTCACCGGAAAAAATACAAACCTACCAAGATCTATGCGTTTCAAATTGATTCGATCAGATTACTAACCTTTGTTGCCGATTCGAATGTATCGGAATGCATATACTGCTCTACGAACGACCACCCTTTATCAATATCCACACACGAACGTCGTGAACAGGAATTGCGAGGGTGCGAGCTCCTTCTGTGCAACTAGTGTTTCTCTCTCGCTCTTCGCTTTCCTCAAAAAATGGGAGAGATGGATTGAATACGTAATTAACTGAAAAACTTCTATATATCATGTATATATAGTCCCACGTTAACCCTTGTCATGCCCCGCTTCACATTATACTTGGGAGCGAGGACGCGAGTGGGTCCGCATGTGCTTAAAGCAAAGAAGATGTACTTTTTTCTTTTTTTCTTTGACTTAAGCACAATAAGCGTTGTTTTAGCAAAGTAGGTCCTTGCACGTGAATTTCTAAGAAGCAGCATAAATATCTATTACACTTTTATTCCAGCGTCTTAAAAACAAAGTACACAAAATAATTAAGGCCTAGCATGGCCGTACAATTGCTGAAAGTAAACACACATGAATAAGCAACAAGCACAACTAATAAAATAGGAACTAAGAGCAACTTTCTTTATCCTTCAGCAGGGAGGATCTCAGCATCCTCGTAACTCTGATCAGCGAGGTCCACTCTAAGGTAGGATCCTCAAAAGTAGGGTTCTCGTTATACTCTGTCTCTGAAGCTAACATATATTTCATAAATCCATTTGAAATATATGTCAGCGATTTCTCGACAGGATTTTTAAAATATATATAAGTATTAAATAAAAGAGAGCGTTAGAACACTTAAGGAAAACTCGTGCATGGCATGTGAATAGAGCATGCTGAAAGTTGACATATGATTTAAAGTATACAAGTGTTAAGCATGCAAAATAAGAAAACATAAGAACGTTAGAACATATAACGAAGCATGTACATGATGAATGGTTATGAGCATACTGATAGTAATGACATGAGAGAGTTATTAACACAGAATTTGTATTTTTAAATAAAGTGACGGTGGCTTGCAAGTTGAGTATTTTTTGTTTCTCGTGTTTGTGAATAAGTCCTTGTCCGGATAGGTAGTATGTTCTTGATGCACCCTATTATCGGGAGTTTACCGTGACGCCTCTTGTCATCCCTAACCTGGAAAATGGCCAAAATACTTGCCTCCACTAGTGTGGTATGGAGGTAGCCGTAAGGTGGTCAAGTTACATCTACGGACCCTACTACGATAGACCAACCCCGCCCAAGTGTCATAACTAGTCATTGACTAGTTTTTGTTCCATCTGTAATAGATGGGTTCTTATTTATATTTTGAGGGTTGTGTCCTACCCTCTGTCCAGATTTTACAACCTTTGATTCAATTCATCAATTAAACAAAACATGGAACCATGCAATAATACTAAGATATGAGCACATAAATGATTCCAACTGAGCAAATGTGTCTAATTAGGCTTAAAATATTTTTCTAAGGCTAGTAGGTAGTTTTCAAGATCTTTCAACAATTACTAGGTATTTTTAAACAATTTAAAGGGGCCAAAAACTAATTTTAAATCAAGGAACGATTTTTACAATATATATTCAAAGATTTATTTAGAGCAAAACCGTACGTCGTTTAATTCTTCCAACAAGTAGTCAAAACGTCTGTATTAACTAGTACTACGACATATATTTTTATCGTACACCAGTGTATGTGAAAATCTCATGTTATACATTTTTAAGTGAAATTAGCTTTATTGAGTTTTGCCTTTGAAAAATCATTGTGGGAGATATACTTGCGTTTTAACGATGAAACTAAAGCCAATGAGTCCATTTCCTCGTTTCGGATTTGCTGGGCCTTCCTTAGTATTTTTCTGACACCTATAAAGTTAATTATGTTATAAACGGGCTTCTTGGTGGGCCTACCCGTTAGTGGGTATCCACCCATTATGTAACCCTACCACTATAAATATAGGGCTATGGTCTCCATAGCCGCCAAGTTTACAACACGTTATCAGCACGCTCAAAGCTAAGCCGAACCCCTGCCGACGGACGGACGCGACGAACGGACGCGACGCGAACGGGCTTCCTTCACCGAACGTCGCTAGATCCGGCGGGTAGGATCTAGAGGTAACTTTCTCTCTAGATCTAAATTTTGTATATGCGCATATGTGGTGATTTAATTCTTTTTGGCTCAATCGATTAAAAACACCGTTTTTATCGCTAAAAATCACCCTTTTTCAATTAAAAAACGTATTTTTGGAAGAAAAAATTGGGTTTTTTCCACTAAAAATCGGATTTTTACCCGTTGTTTTTCCCCAAAAATCACCCAAACCCGAAATAGGGTTCACCGCCCCCCCCCCCCCCCCCCCCCCCCCGTCGCCGGCAGCGGCGGGGGCCTTCCCGCCGTCGCTGCGGCGGCGGGAACCCCCCCCGCCACTACAGGCGGGGATTTCCCCGCCGCCTGCAGCGGCGGGCATCCCCCGCCGCCGCCGGCGGGGGCAACCCCCGCCGCGGCAGGCGGGGGCTCCCCGCCGCCTGCAGCGGCGGGGCACCCCCGCCGCCGCCGGCGGGGGCAACCCCCGCCGCGGCAGGCGGGGGCTCCCCGCCGCCTGCTGCGGCGGGGCAACCCCGCCGCCAACGGCGGGGGCAACCCCGCCGCCTACAGCGGCGGGGCACCCCCGCCGCCATCGGCGGGGGCAACCCCCGCCGCGGCAGGCGGGGGCCCCCCCCGCCGCCTGCTGCGGCGGGGCAACCCCGCCGCCATCGGCGGGGGCAACCCCCGCCGCCATCGGCGGGGGCAACCCCCGCCGCGGCAGGCGGGGGCTCCCCGTCGCCTGCTGCGGCGGGGCAACCCCGCCGCCAACGGCGGGGGCAACCCCGCCGCCTGCAGCGGCAGGGCACCCCCGCCGCCAGCGGCGGGGGGCAACCCCCGCCGCCGCAGGCGGGGGCAACCCCCGCCGCCTGCAGCGACGGGGGCAACCCCCGCCGCCTGCAGCGACGGGGGCAACCCCCGCCGCCGCAGGCGGGGGCTCCCCGCCGCCTGCAGCGGCGGGCAACCCCCGTCGCCTGCCGCGGCGGGCCCCCCCCCTCCTCCCCGCCGCCTGCAGCGGCGGGCCCCCCCCCCCTCCCCGCCGCCTGCTGCGGCAAACGGGCCCGCCCGCCAGTAGCGGGTACGGGCCCGGCGTGAGTACCCCAAAACCCTAACTAGGGTTTCTGACCCAGAAAATTTTTTCGAATTTTCAAAATTTTTTCAGATTTATTGCGATTTTTTTCTCGTTAAAATCTGGACCAAAATGCATGTGATTTTTACTCATCGCAAATTATATTTGGATTTATGATTTTCTTTAAAAAACGTTTAAAAATTAAGAAGATCCTGCGACCGCTCTGCCGTTAGTCAACTAACCTAACGGTGCATGACGTTGCCTAGTGGTCCAATAATTTTTAAACGGTAGATTTCATTTTCCATTATAAACTGCCTGTGATGAATAAATAAAATTGCCTGCGATGTATAAACTGCCTGTGATAATGCCTGCTGCATTATAACTGCCTGCGATGAATGGTTAATATTTGCTGTGGTTTTGGATCGGCTAGTTTATCACCATTTTTATTTTTCATGCATTATTTTCCTTTTGAGAGAAAAATGTAGTGAGGATAATTTTGTAAAATTACAAGCCCGGCGGACGCTTCAAGAAGATGAAGGACTATTCCAGAAGAATAGGGGCCCCACGGGGGTTCCCGAGTTGTACTTTCTTTCTTTTTGGGACTGTAATGGACTGTAATTATTTATGGTGATTAGCCGATCCACGCAGCAAATATTTATGTCTGATGTGCTTGATTATTTATTTTTGCGCAAAATATCTAATTAATGCTATCTTTTTACATGCTAGAGTAATAAATGGCCAAAATTGCGAGCGTCGATTTCGACGTTTTGGATGCTTCAGGAAAGAATTACTTAAGCTGGCAGCTGGATATAAAATTCCATCTGCGAGCACAGGGATTGAGTCACGCCATCGCCTTAGGCGATAAGGTTTCTGACATAGATAAAGCGAAAGTAATTATCTATATCAGACGCCATATCGATCGGACCCTGAAGGCCGAGTACCTAACGGTGGAGGACTCGTATGAGTTGTGGACCGCCCTCGAGGACAGGTATAAACATCAAAGGGATGTTATCCTACCTCGAGCGCGATATGAATGGGAGAACCTCCGTCTCCAAGACTTCAAGTCTATTGCCGAGTACAACTCGGCACTCTTTAGCATCACCTCACGCCTGAAGTTGTGTGGTGAAAAGGTGACGGAGGAACGCATGTTAGAGAAGACGTATACATCCTTCCATGAGAAGGATGTCATACTGATGCAACAGTATCGTGAACGAAAGTTCACAAAATACTCTGAGCTTCTCTCATGCCTTCTGATGGCAGAGCAGAATCGTGACCTCCTTCTGGCCACCCACAACTCACGCCCTACCGGCACTGCTCCTGCGCCTGAAGCGCACCACAGCTCCTTCCAGAAGAAAAGGGGCAACTTCAAAGGCAAACCCCAGAAGGGCAAGACCATGAAGAAGCAGGCTCGAGGACCCCCTCCAAGAAACAACCAAGAGGGGAAGAAGAAAAATGTGTGGAAGAGAAAAGACGACGGCCAGACTTCTGCCCCCAGAAAGGACTGGGAAGATAAATGCCACAGGTGTGGCATGACTGGACACTGGTCCAGAAATTGTCGTACTCCACGCCACCTTCAGGAGTTGTACAAAGCAAGCCAGAAGCAAGCTGAGACAAACCTGGCGGTTCAAGAAAACCTGGCACCAATCAGGTTCATCGCCGAGGACTTCTCCAACGATGACCTGCTCGACTGAGGACATTTATCTACTTTATATGCATTGTAGTTTTTCCTTTTGAGAAACAATTTATCTGCTTATCTCTGGCATGTTTTAAGTACTTTTTCAGACATCAATTTAATTTTCGTAGTATATACCTTTGTGTTTTTTCCTTATACTGCGACTTTTCTTTAAAATAGATGGACTTTAAATACCTAGTGGACAGTGCCTCTACGCACACGATCCTCCAAGACATCTGCTTTTTTCAAAGCATTAATAAATACGATGGCACCGTAAATACGATTTCCGGTCCATCAAGTATCATTGAAGGATCAGGGGAAGCACATTTTATGCTCCCCAATAGTACAAAACTACTCATAAAAGATGCCCTTCTCTCCCCTAGCTCACATAGGAACCTGTTGAGCTTTAAAGATATCCGCTTAAACGGATACCACCTAGAAACGGTGAGCAAAGGAAACAGTGAATACCTTGATGTAACGTTCCATAAAAACGGTGCTAAAAACACCGTCGAACGTTTCGAGGGACTCCCGTCGGGTCTCTACCACACAAGGATCAGAGCAATGGAAGCAAACACTTTGGAGCACCAGAAGTGCCAAAATCAACCAGAATTCAAACTCTGGCACGATAGACTAGGACACCCTGGAAGGAATATGATGCGTCGCATCATATCCCAATCCCGTGGAATTAATCCGAAAAGCCTGACGCTACTTCGGAAGGGTGCAAATCCTTGCCCCCCTTGTTACAAAGGGAAATTGATTACGAGACCATCCACCCTGAAGGTGGACTCTGAGTCTCCAAGCTTCCTAGAGAGAATACATGGTGACATTTGCGGGCCTATTCACCCCGCAAGTGGACCATTCAGGTACTACATGGTACTAATCGACGCATCTTCAAAATGGTCATATGTGTGCCTCTTGTCCACCCGCAACGTAGCCTTTGCAAAGCTACTTGCACAAATTATAAAATTGCGGGCACATTTCCCAGACAACCAGATCAAGAAATTGCGTCTGGACAATGCTGGGGAATTCACCTCACAAGTCTTCCTAGACTACTGCCAAGCAACCGGCATAGAAGTTGAACATCCTGTAGCTCATGTTCACACCCAGAACGGGTTGGCCGAATCTCTCATAAAGAGACTACAATGGATCGCTAGACCATTGTTAATGCAATGCCAGTTGCCGGTATGTGCATGGGGACATGCCATACTGCACGCTGCATCGCTGATAAGATTACGACCGTCAGGTAGTCAATCTTATTCTCCGATGCAACTTGCATATGGGAACCCGCCCGATATCTCTCACTTGAGGATATTCGGATGTGCTGTCTATGTCCCCATAGCACCACCGCAGAGGACCAAGATGGGTCCTCAACGGCGTCTTGGTATCTATATTGGTTTCGACTCACCATCGATCATTAGATACCTCGAACCCCTTACAGGGGACGCCTTTAAAGCGCGTCTAGCAGATTGTGAGTTTGATGAAAGCATTTTTCCAAAACTAGGCATTAACACACAGAAGCCAGAAGCTTCAAAGACCATTACATGGGACACAAAGACCTTATCCCATTTTGATCCGCGCACAAATCAATGTGAAGAAGAGATCCTGAAGATCCTTCAAATTCAGAACACAGTTCACATTTTACCGGATAAATTCACTGACAACCAGAAGATTGTCAGATCACACGTCCCTGCTGCAAATACGCCAGCTAGGATTGACATACCCAAAGATGGATGCAATCCACCTGCAGCAGAAGCGGTCGTACCTCGACAAAAAAGAGGACGACCCCCAGGCTCCAAAGATAAGAATCCTCGAAAGAGGAAAAATCCTGGAGCAACAATAACGATACCACCACAGGATGCTGAGCTCAGCCCAGCTACCTCTCCACTCCTAACAACCCCTGAAGAGGAAAATATAGGAGAAATTTCATTAAACTATGTACGTACCGGGGAGGTACTGGACAGAAAAAGCACAATCATCGATGATAACTTCGCGCTCATTATTGCCACTCACGTCACTGAATACGACGATGAGACCGATCCACGCTCTCTAGCAGAATGTAAACGCAGAGAGGATTGGCCAAAGTGGAACGAGGCAATAGGAGTAGAGCTGGACTCACTCTCGAAGCGCCAAGTCTTTGGACCTGTAGTCCTAACACCAAAAGGTGTTAAACCTGTGGGATATAAATGGGTATTCGTGAGAAAAAGAAATGAGAATAATGAGATCGTGCGCTATAAAGCGCGCCTTGTTGCACAAGGTTTTTCCCAACGACCAGGAATAGACTATGACGATACCTATTCTCCGGTCATGGACGCGATCACCTTCCGTTTCATCATAGGCCTATCCACGAAGGAAGGTCTGGATATGCAGCTCATGGACGTTGTGACTGCATACCTATACGGAAATATAGATAAGGACATCTACATGAAAATCCCAGACGGATACAAACTACCGACAAAAATGACAGAAAGACCTCGGGACGTCTATTCTGTCAAACTCCAGAGATCACTGTATGGTCTCAAACAGTCAGGTAGAATGTGGTACAACAGGCTGAGTGAATTCCTAGTGCAACAAGGATTCACAACAAATGAAGTCTGCCCTTGCATCTTCATACGAGCAAAGGGAACAGGATTCGTAATTATCGCCGTCTACGTAGACGACTTGAACATCATCGGATCTCCTGCAGAGATAGATGAGATATCCAAAAGTCTCACACAGACTTTTGAGATGAAAGACCTCGGCAAAACGAAGTTTTGCCTAGGGCTACAAATTGAACATTTAAGCGGAGGAATCCTGTTACACCAATCGACATATACAAAGAAAGTGCTGAAGAACTTTCTTATGGACAAATGTCATCCGCTTAGCACACCAATGGTTGTCAGATCATTGGATGTTGAAACAGACCCCTTCCGACCGCTGGAAGAGGGGGAGGAAACACTGGGTCCTGAAGTACCCTACTTAAGTGCAATTGGAGCACTCCTATACCTGGCAAACTGCACGCGTCCCGATATAGCGTTCGCAGTAAATCTACTAGCCAGATACAGTTCAGCGCCCTCAAAGCGCCACTGGAACGGAGTGAAACAACTTCTGCGCTACCTCCAAGGGTCTGTAGACATGGGACTATACTTCAAGAAAGGTGTATCCGCCGACCTGGTCGGTTACGCAGATGCGGGATACAGGTCCGACCCACATACCGCAAAGTCCCAGACCGGTTTCGTATTCACATACGGTGGGACGGCCATCTCATGGAGATCCGTGAAGCAGACATCCACAGCGACCTCGTCCAACCACTCTGAGCTCATCGCGATCCACGAAGCTAGCAGAGAATGCTTCTGGCTTCGATCAGTCATCAACCACATCCTCAAGACCACCGGCCTGAAGACGGGAGATCTTGGGCCTACTACCATGTACGAAGACAATGCTGCATGCATCGCTCAACTACGAGGTGGCTACATCAAAGGTGACAGGACGAAGCACATTTCCCCCAAGCTCTTCTGGACGCATGAACAGCAAGTAGACAACCAGATCGACATCCAGCAGATCCAGTCCTGCAACAACCTGGCTGACCTATTCACTAAAGCTTTGCCTCGCAGTACCTTTAGAAAACTTGTACTAGGAATTGGGATGAGACAGCTGAGAGATGTACAAGCCTGAAGCTTGAACTTATCAGGGGGAGTTAACGTAGTGCTGTACTCTTTTTCCTTGACTGTTGGTTTTTCCCACTGGGTTTTCCACAGTCAAAGGTTTTAACGAGGCAGCCACATTAACTCAGGATCCAGAAGTATCCACCACTGATGTTATCCATCGATCAGGGGAAGTTACAGAGACTTGTACTCTTTTCCCTTAGCCACAGGTTTTTCCCACTGGGTTTTCCTTGGCAAAGGTTTTAATGAGGCAAGCACTCTTAAACTTAGAGATCCAGAAGTATCTCCAACCCCATGATCAAACAAGCTTCATGAACCCTGAAGTGTTCACCATGGCTTACAACAATGGATGGATAAGGGGAAGTGTTATAAACGGGCTTCTTGGTGGGCCTACCCGTTAGTGGGTATCCACCCATTATGTAACCCTACCACTATAAATATAGGGCTATGGTCTCCATAGCCGCCAAGTTTACAACAAATTATGGATTTATTACCATCGGCTCTTAATATAATTTATATATACATATACGTATATACGTATAAAACCTTAACCCATTACCCGCTTCATGTTCTCACGTGAGAAACAGCAGCAAGCATATCGTTCCTTCGACGGAGGCGGTGGCGAGATGGTCCGGCGGCGCTGGGGGTGTTTGGGGAGCGGCAGCGTCCCGGCAGGTAGCGGCAGCGTCGGCGGGCAACTGCAAGGCACAAGTGGGCAGGCGGAGGGGAGATGTGGTCATCAGGTGGGTAGCAGGCACACAGGGGCGGAGGGCGTGGAGCAGCTCGCGACATCGCTGAGGTGAGCGATGGGCGGAGGATCTGGCGGCACGTGCGGCGGCCTGGCGGCGATGGTCGGGCCTTCACGGAGAGGGGAAGAGAGCAAGGGAGAGCTCGCGCTGGGTTTGAGGGATGAGCAACGGCAAGGGAGGTGGAGGGCGGGGCTGCGAGCAGCGGGGCGCGGTTGGTCGGAGGTGACGAGAGGGAGGAGCAACGGTGAGTTCGCCGTGAGTAGGGGGAGTCGGGGCTGAGAGAGTGGCGTGGGTTTCTCCTTTCCTTTTTTTACTCTTGCATGGGTTGCGTGAGTTTCGGGCTGAGGGAGAGAGATTAGAGGGAATTATATAATTATATGATAATTAGGGTAATTAATGGGGTATTAATGAGGGTTGGTGTGGTTTTGACTAACAGAAGGGGTATGAATCTGGTTTTAAAGAACTTAAAACGTAAGCCTTTACTTTAGACGAAGATGCCGACAATAGGGAAGGTTAGGGAAACTAAGTGAGGTTAATTAAAAAGTAATTAGTACCAAGTGAATGTAATTAGTAAAATGAAAATTATGATTTTTTCCCCGAAACTATACGTGTCCGAAAAATTACGAAAACAGTACCACAGGTCCGTATCGTCGTGAGGATTACGGATACGAAGTCCAATTTAAGGTTTGAGCAACGAAAATATAGAAAAACCCATTTATTCATTTGAACTTGTTTGATACCATCGCGATTACAGAAATTCGTGTACTTGAAACTAGACCATTACAACCCTTTAACGTGTTTCAGTTATGCTGAGATATCTCTTATGGATAATATATTATCCGTTAACTCTTTAACGCATTTCAGTTACGCAGAGATATCTTAGGGATAATATCTTATCAAGATACAATATCTAACAGTTAAGATATATCCTTATTACGAATTTTAAATCAGATTCGAAATCTCGTTTAAAACCATATCTCATCCATTATGCTCTTGTAACGATCTGCTCCCGGGGCATGTTACTTATTTGATATTTGCACAGGTCCTGCAGGTTACCAGTGAAACCAAAATAGCCACGATGCAGAGATGTACAAAAACACCCAAATAGTGTCCAATTATTACAATCCATACTATATAATACACTCCAACAAATATACATGAAAGAAAGAAAGTACATAAGTGCAAATAGTTTTGAAAGCTGCGGTCTCAGGGTCGAAATCTGGCGCTATTAACTCAAGAACATCTACCTTAATTAGGGTGTGGCATGAATCTCATGTTGGCATACGGGTAGGGGTTAGGTAATCTAATTAATTAGGTTTGGTTAATTAAGGTAATTAGTAAAAAGTAAAACCCCATTAGTGAAAGTATTTTGTAAAATACAAAAACGAAATTACGATTTTGCCTCTACTAGTAACCGTGTCCGAAAAATTACGAAAACATACCCACAGGATCGTATCGTCCCGAGGATCGCGAATATGAGATCCATTTTAGATTTTGGGCTACGGAGATACGAGTTTTAGGCCAAAACATTTAGGAAGCGGGTTTGCAGGTTCCCTATTGATTTGACTTCAGAAAATTACGAAATTAATATGGAAAGCCCTAATTGATTATAGAAGGATACTGTAAAAGTTTGGAAACGTTTTGACGATGTTTGTATAGAAAATTAATTCATTAAGCCAAAACTGTAATAATTGAAAATGAATTTTTATCCAATTATTTAGAGGTATTTGATGGAACCCGAACTTACTAAAATACTCTGTATCTAGTTTGATACTTCAAAATATTTTTATACGAAAATTTTAAAATCATAAAACTCTTGACGAACCATTATAAAATAGTTTAAAAATTGAAAATATGTGAATAGTTGTATTAAAAAAATACGGACCGTTACATTCTACCATCCTTAAAATAATTCCGTTCTCGGAATTTAAAAGACCTTTCTAAAACAAATAATTGATGTTATGAAGAAGCTCAAGCAAATAAATGATGATAATGATCTAATAAATTAGGTTGTAAATAACATGAAATATAATGTGATATCATAGCATCAAGAAAACAAGAGATGTTATATATGAATACATACTATTGACACTAGCATAGCTACTATCGCTTGTCTTAAGTCAAAATAGGTTTAGATAGAAGAAGAAGACGAGTCCAAGAAAGATGAAGAGGTATCGGCATCAGCTTACACGTCTCGGTTTGGTTCGATTAAAATTCACTAGCACCATCCTCCAATACTTCTGAGTGTCCTTCGATTTGCTTCCGTTGTCGAACTCGAACTTCTGGTGGTCGAAAAGTCGAACGCTACCCTCCTTAAAATAGATGTAGCTAGAGTTTAAGTATACTAAAAATAGAAAGATTCTAAGAAGGTCAATCAAAAGTTCATCAAGCTAAAGAAAGGGTGATAGTGATGAAGATCGATGGCATTACATAATCATAATTCACATCCTTGCAGTCCAGCGGACACGGCCAGGGAAGTGACTAAGCTAGGATCACTTACCCCCAGTCTAGCTAGGGTGATCCAACAAACTTAGCCAAGCACATTGACCGGATCATGGTCCATTGAAGGAAGCTTATCATTTATATGTGTGCCATCAACAAAAAGATTTTTATTTACAACTAATTAATCCTATCAACTAGTTGAATCCTAAAAAAATTTAGGTTTTGTTAATAACTTTTTATTAAGTCTTTATCAACTATACGGTTTCATTCGTATCGAAGATAACTTGGATTATTAATGAAGGAGGTTATTAGCAAAAGTAACTACAAAGAATGGAACATGAGTTCCTAGACAAGGGTTGAGAGTTCAAAGGAGAAGATGATGATGAAGTGAATGAATGGTTTCCAACTATGGAAGGTCACTCTAGTAGAAGAGTGTATAAGATACACTCAGAGGATGGAACAAGAGTTCAAGGGTTCAAAGAAGTGAATGATAGCCAAAGAAGATGGGTAATAAGGACACTTCATCTGTACGTCCCGTACAGGTGAAAACTCGAGGCGTTCTGTACTCGAGAGTTCAATTTGAGTATTTTATATTGTACACCCTGATCTTGCTATATTGTTCATAATGTAGTTAGCGCGGACCTGTCATGGGCCACCAAACTGTAACGACCCGCTCCCAGGGCCCGTTACTTATTTGATATTTGCACAGGTCCTGCAGGTTACCAGTGAAACCAAAATAGCCACGATGCAGAGATGTACAAAAATACCCAAATAGTGTCCAATTATTACAATCCATACTGTACAATACACTCCAACAAATATACATGAAAGAAAGAAAGTACATAAGTGCAAATAGCTCTGAAAGCTGTGGTCTAAGGGTCGAAATCTGGCGCTATTAACTCAAGAATATCTACCTCCACTGGTGCGTCGTCTGCGGTGCCACGAAGATGAAACCGTAGGTAAGTTACAACAATTCTAAATATAGAAAAGAAGCAGTGCACAAGTATGACAAAAGTAACTACGTACAAGCAGATCAGAGTGAAAAGTAAAGTACTGAGCAACAAATATACACAGCTGAGTAGTGAAAGTAAATAGAACTAAAAGGAAAGAACAACTGTACTGTGGTGGTGCGAGTGTAAAGCAGGTTAAGCAAATGAAACGTACTACTGATGTAGCTAAAAGTATGACAAGTAAAGTACTGTGACTGCACAAGTGTAGTAAGTAATGTGCATGGAACGTGTAAAGTAAAGGTGAATGTAATGCGTAAAGTAAAAGTGACTGTGCAAAAGTAACTACACTACGTGACTCAAGTCGGAGAGTACAATATGTGACCATTGAGTTCATCTCTTGCATGGGCGCGACCCAGACGAATGTCGAAACACAGGCACGGTACATGTATTTTGCCGAAACTCAGGCAGCATGTAACGACCCGCTCCCGGGGCCTGTTACTTTTTTGATATTTGCGCAGGTCCTGCAGGTTACCAGTGAAATCAAAATAGCCATGATGCAGATATGTATAAAAATACTCAAATAATTTCCAATTATTACAATCCATACTGTACAAGATGTCCCAACAAATATACATGAAAGAAGAAAAGTACATAAGTGAAAATAACTCTGTAAGCTGTAGTTGAACTCTGGCGCTATTAGCTCAGGAGCATCTACCTCCATCTGTACGTCGTCTGCTGTGCCACGGAGATGGAACCGTAGGTAAGTCACAATACTTCTAAATATAGAAAAGAAGCAGTGCACAAGTATGACAAAAGTAACTACGTACGAGCAAATCAGAGTGAAAAGTAAAGTACTGAGCAACTACTGAGTAGTAAAGGCAAACTGAACTGAAAGGAGAGTACAATTGTACCGTGGTAGTGCAAGTGTAAAACAGGCTAAGCAAGTGAAACATAGTACTGTTGTAGCTAAAAGTATGACAGGTAAAGTACTGGTGACTGTACATGTGTAGTAGGTAAAGTGAATGTACGGTGTAAAGTAAAGGTGTAATGCGTAAAGTAAAAGTGACTGTGCAAAAGTAACTACACTACGTGACTCAAGTCGGAGAGTACAATATGTGACCATCAAGTCCATCTCTTACCTGGACGCGACCCAGACGAATGCCAAAAACACAGGCAGCGGGACATGTATTTTGCCAAAACCCAGGCAGCAGGACGGGATGCCAAAACTCAGGAGACAGGCCGGGAAGATCGAACTCCAGTCACTCACGCACTCTCTCAAACTATGAGTTACCCCAAAACCCCAGTGAAGTGTCAAGTGTTCTATGTACATGTTTTATACGGGATGTTTCACAAGATGTTCCATGAGATGTTCCACCAGATATTCCACAAGAGATTCCACAACATGTTTCACAAGATGTTATCAATTCCTTGTCCATGACGATAGTTAAACAGGACTACTGGTTTAAAACCAGATAGTAAAGCAAAGTGGATGCTAAGAAATTTGAGGATAAAAACAAGTCCAACAAACATGGAATACAAAAATTGTTGGTTTAAGGGTGGAAGTTTCGTTAGCACACAATTTACCCAAGTTGATGGTTGTGTGTTACAACCACCAAAGTTGAAAGTTGGCAAAGTAATATGTAGTTGCTTACTTTCCTATTAGATTAGGTATCTAGTTCGGTTCAAGTCAAGTAGTCGTTCTGAGGCTATATGTGGTGTTCCTAAGTCCATACAGGGGCACTTATCTAATTTTCTAATTTTAGAATTAATCGTGACTTACAGATTTCGAGATCGACGTAGCAAGCTGGAACTGGTTCTAGGGCTTCTACAGACGTTAATGCACAAGAATTTGTACCTGCAAAACACAATAACAATCGGTTACATAACACCTATTTTCTACCTATTTAACTTAACGTGTTTGATTTTATAATCGATTGAAACGGTGTCGGAAAGCGTTCTAAATTTTTCTATAGGCTAGATATGATGAAAATAATTTTATCGTAGGAGGAAATAATTTTCTTAAGCTTATAGTAATTTTTTAGAGTTTTTAAAAGCTCAAAAACAATTTAAAAACTATTTTTCAATTAGTAACATATTTATTAAAACATTTATTCTGGATGCAATCTGTATCGGAATGGTTTAAGTGAGCTGTCAAGATGATCGTATCGAAGAGTACTATAGCATATATTTTTCTCACATATTAATATAGTGAAAATATCAAGTTCCGGATTTTTGAATGACAATAACATATTTAACTTTTAGGCTTAAAAATTAATTTTGGAAAAACTACGTGTCGGATCGAGATGAAACTAGCGTCATTGGGTCCAGAATATCATTTCTGATTTTCTAGAGCTAGTCCGGCATTTTTCTGAGACTTATATTATTTATTATGAAATTTAAACCATTAAACCCATGTTATCTAATTACCAAAATACGCAAATACGCGTATATAATAGGAAAATATGTAAAACAAAATACGTATTAATTAACTCACCCTCTCCTCTCTTTCACGTTATCGTGCATGGGGGGCACTCGGCGTCGGGCTTCACGGCGAAGCGGGGGATGGCGGAGGAAGGAGTTCGGCAGCGGCGGCGGAAGGCGTTCGACGCGACGGCGAGGAGCGGAAACGTGGGGGCGGTGGCGTCGCACGGCGGAGGAGCAGTGGCGGCCAAGAGGCGGCACCGGCGGTGAACAAAAAGCGGCAGCAGGGCTGCTGCTGTTGTTGAGGGCGCCGGCGTCAGTGGGCTTCGCTCGGAGAAGCTTCGAAGCAGCGGCGTGGGCGTCGGAGCTCGGTGCTGACGGCCGGAGCAGCGAGCGACGGAGCTTGTGGCGGGCGAGGTTGGAGGCTTCGGCGACGTCGGGGGTCTCGGACGCTGCTAGGTGCGAAGCTGACAGCATGGTGGTCGGTGCACCGGTGGCGAGCGTGGAGCTGCTTGGCGGGCGGTGCTTTCGTTGCAGGCAGAGGTCCTTGGCTTGCCGGCGGTGGTTCAGCGCCGAGAGCGGGAAGTTAGAGCTGGTGGTGTGCTCGGAGGAAGACGGGCGGGGGTCAGGCCTTCAAACGAGAGAACGGGGAAGGAGAGAGTCTGAGAGGGTGAGTGAGATAGGGAGATGGGTGAGAGGCCTTGCCGTGGGTTTGAGCGTGGGTTAGGTTTGCTGTGTGCGTGAGTTGGGTTCAAACGCGGGCTTGAGAGAGAGATAAAAGGTTAGGGTTTAAATAGAATAATTAAATTAATTAAATACTTAGCTTAGTCAAACCTAATTAATAGGTTAGGTAGAAGTTAATGCGCTTAGGTTTTTGCTTTTTGACTAACGGTGGAAAAAACGTGTTATTCGTTTAAGGGTTAAAGTAATTAGGAGTTAAATGTAATTAGTAAAAAGTAAACCCCATCAGTGAAGTCATTAGTGAAAATTTGTAACGAATTTACGATTTTGCCCCTACTAGCAAACGTGTCCGAAAAATTACGAAAACATAGCCACGGGATCGTATCGTCGCGAGGATTGCGCATACGAAGTCCGTTTCAGGGTTTGAGCTACGGGGTACTAGTTTTAGGCCAAAACGTTTAGGAAGCGGGTTTGCGGGTTCTCTATTGATTTGACTTCAGAAAAATACGAAATTAATGTGGGAAGCCCTAAATGATCATAGAATGTTACCGTAGAAGTTTGAAAATATTTTGACGATGTTTGTATAGAAAATAAACTCATTAAGCCAAAACGGTAATAACTGAAAATAAATTTTTTTATCAAATCTTTTAGAGGTATTTGATGAAACCCGAACTTACTAAAATACTTTATAACTAGCCTGATACTTTAAAATATTTTTATAAGAAATTTCTGAAATCATAAAACTCCTGACAAACCATTATAAAATAGTTTAAAAATAATTTGAAAATAAGTTAAATGCATAAACATTTGTGTTGATGAAAACAGGCCGTTACACAGCAGGATGGATGCCGAAACACATGCAGCGGGATGGGAAGATTGAACTCCAGTCACTTTCGCACTCTATCTAACTATGAGTTACCCCAAAAATCCCAGTGAAGTGTCAAGTGCTCTATGTACATGTTTTATACGGGATGTCCCACAAGATGTTCCATATGATGTTCCACATGTTACTAGTCAAATCAAGACAACTGGTTGACTTTCTTATAGAAAACTAGAGAGTAATAACTCATTCCAAAGCAGACTGTACCAAAGCGAGCTGAGGATAAAGACAAGTCCATCAACTGTAATACCGATTTCATGCTTCGAGCATGTAGTAGTATTGTGTAGCACACAATTTACCCAAGTTGATGGTTATGTGCTACAACCACCAAAGTTGAAAGTTGGCAAAGTAATCTGTAGTTGATTACTTCCTATTAGTTTGGTTTTCTAGTTCAGTTCAAGTCAATATCCGTTCTGAGGCTATATGTGATGTCCTAAGTTCATACGGGTACACTTATCTAATTTTCTAATTTTAGAATTCGTCGTGACTTACTAATTTTGAGATCGACATAGCAAGTTGGAATTTGACCTAGGGCTTCTACAGACGTTGGTGCACAAGAATTGGTACCTGCAACACAAGAATTCTTGGTTAAAGAACACGACTTTTCTATTTAAACAATTTGATCGTTTTGATTTTCAAAACTGGTTGAACCGTTGTCAAACATTGTTCTAAATATTTTTATATGCTAGATATGTTGAAAATAATTTTACTGCAAGAGGAAATATTTTTCAGAAGCCTCTGTTAATTTTTATAATTTTTAAAAGCTCAATAACAATTTTAAAACTATTTTTCAATTAGTAACGTATTTATTCAACAATTTATTCTGTGTGCAATCTGCATTGGAAAGTTACGAGTGAGCTGTCAAAATGACCGTCTCAAAGATTACTACCACATATATTTTTATCACGTATCAGTGTACGTGAAAATAAACAGTTACGGGTTTTAGAAAGAATTTTACGTATTTAAGTTTTAGGGTTAAAAATTAATTCTGAAAAAGCTAAGCGTCTGATTGAGATGAGACCAGTGCCATTGGGTCCAGAATGTCATTTGTGATTTTCTTGGCCTAGTCTTGCATTTTGCTGACCCATATATAATTAGTTATGAATTTTAAACCAAATTATCATTATATAGTATTTTATGAAATACCGTATACGAATACGTATACGTATTCGTTAAAAAAATTACGTTATAAAAAAACTTACTTCGCTTCGTTTCTCCATGCGTGCATGCAGCGGCGGAGGGCTTCGGGGGTGTTCGGGGGAAGTTCGCCGGTGGCGTGGCTTCGCTGGAGCGGCGGATTGAAATTGGGGCTCGAGCTCGGGAGGCATCCTTTGCTGACGGCGGGGGCTCCGTTTGTCGTCGGAGAAGGGAGAGGGGAGATACGGCGGTGGGCGGTGTCGGAGAGCGGGGCCTTGTTGCTTCGGAGTCTGCTCCGGAGCTCGGTGGCGGGGGCGAGGCGACGGCGACTGGGGAGCATCGGGAGGGCGTTGGCAGCGCTCGATGGCTTGGTGAGGTGAAGGATCCTAGGGGAGGCGGCGTTGTGGAGTGCATGTCGAGGGGAAACTCGAGGAGCAGCGGTCATGGCCTGGGGGTGTTCGGAGGGAAGTGGACGGAAAGAGCGAGAGTGAGAGGGTGAGGGATGGTGGGTGTGTTGGAGAAGAGGGAGAGCGGGAGAGAGATAGCGAAGGGGAGACGGGTTTCGTGGCAGTCGGACGGGGACGGCGAGCTCTCGGGGGCTCGAGCTTGGCGGTGGCGGAGCGGGTGGTCAAAGGGTTGGAGCGGCGAGGGTTTGAAGCGAAGGGTGGAGCTCTCGGAGGTCGAAGCGGGGACCTCCGGAGGCCAGCGGGCGGAGCTTCAAGCGTCCGGTGTTGCGTGCATGGGTTTGGCCGGAGGGCGGAGCTCCGGTGGGGTTCGAGCATGGGTCGCGAGAGAGAGAGAGAGAGAGAGAGAGAGAGAGAGAGAGAGAGAGAGGGGGGGGGGGGGGGGAAGCGTGCGTACGGGCGTGGGGAGAGAACGAAAGAGAGAGAGGGTTAGGGGATGGGTTAGCTGACGAAGGGAATGGGCTGAGAGAGGGAAACATGTTTGCGTGAGTTAGAGTGGGAGGGAAAGGGATTATATAGGTAATTATATAATTGAAAATTAGTTTGATATTTAATACTTAGTCAAAAAATATTAATTAGGTTAGGTAGAGTTTAGACTAAGTGTGGAAATTAGGGTGTGGCATGAATCTCATGTTGGCATACGGGTAGGGGTTAGGTAATCTAATTAATTAGGTTTGGTTAATTAAGGTAATTAGTAAAAAGTAAAACCCCATTAGTGAAGTATTTTGTAAAATACAAAAACGAAATTACGATTTTGCCCCTACTAGTAAACGGTCCAAAAAATTACGAAAACATACCCACGGGATCGTATCGTCGCGAGGATCGCGAATACGAGATCCATTTTAGAGTTTGGGCTACGAAGATACGAGTTTTAGGCCAAAACATTTAGGAAGCGGGTTTGCGGCTTTCCTATTGATTTGACTTCAGAAAATTACGAAATTAATGTGGAAAGCCCTAATTGATCATAGACGGATACTGTAAAAGTTTGGAAACGTTTTGACGATATTTGTATAGAAAATTAATTCATTAAGCCAAAACTGTAATAATTGAAAATGAATTTTTATCCAATTATTTAGAGGTATTTGATGGAACCCAAACTTACTAAAATACTCCATATCTAGTTTGATACTTCAAAATATTTTTATAAGAAAATTTTGAAATCATAAAACTCTTAATGAACAATTATAAAATAGTTTAAAATTGAAAATACATGAATAGTTGTATTGAAAAAATACGGACCGTTACGCTCATTGGTGCGACCCAATAGTCTCATATCAAATTGGCAGTGGGCCTAATCCCATTAAAAGCCTACAAGTCATAATTGGTCTCTAACAAGACATTATGACTACCCAATTAATATGAATATCGTTAGTCTGATATTAACATAACCAATAAAATATATCATAATCCTTTTGTCACACGATATCTGATTTGAACATAAGTCATGGACAGTGTCATACTTATATTGTTCAAACATTTAATTTCTCGATTACTAAGTAGATTGATAATATCAAATGACATTCATTTGAGCACATCCATATATTTCTCAGTCCTATTTATCGAGTGGCCCATTAGATACCTCTCTCATAAGAGAGGGACAAATTACATCTTTTTCATTCACTTTTCTCTGCATAATTCGCATCATGTTCAATCATAACCTTTATGATTATCTAATTAAAGATAACATTTGGTTATGTCAAAACACGGTGTTTCTCATGTAGGAAACTGTGATGATCTCATGTCTAAGAATTCAATGACATAACTATTATGATATCATTATGACACTAATCCATGCAATGATCTCATAGTGAGTCTATCCAGTACTTTGTTCACTAACAAGTACCTACAAGTTTGATTTGTATCACCATACATATAATTATCTCATAATTATCAACCAAACTCATATTAGTCTTAATTCATCATTATACCTTTAGTGATAAATGACAAGGGATAATTAGAATAACATAAAACAACTATTCAAACATTATTATAATGAAACATGCAAGCAATATAACAATAACATTAAAAGAACCATTTTACACAAAGGTCCAAATATTTAGAATAGGGCATAACCACTAACACTTCATTCGAGCGATCTGGGGATCATGGCCACCTATTTATAGGCAAAAGTCCTAATATCTATTGGGTTTCTGATTTAGCTTATCATTAAAACAAAAAGCTCATAAGTCTCAACACATTAAAATGCCCACACCTAACATATACATTAAAACACGTATACCATATTAGATCACTTTATTGGGCTTAACTTAATATGACAGCCCACATTACATAATTATTTTATATATAAGCCTAGCGTTGGATTTATGATCCAACAATATTCCGCTTGGTTTGTATGTCAAACCTTATAATTATGTAATGCATAAATAACTGAATGAATACTCAATATGTTGTCATTATTGGAATGTATATAAAACCAATTCGGTCCATCAATCACTTTAACATATGATCTAGACGGCATTTGTCACATTTGTCTGCAGACTTATTGTCACAAAATAATCCATGTGGTTTTTAAATACCATCCATAATTTGCAGTCATGTGAAAAAATTATGCAGTCGTATTCCATAATTAGATGTCACACAACTTGATATGAAATCTGCAGCCATGTTAGAAGAGACTATAAAAGAGACTATTTACCCCTCTTCTAGGTAGATGGCACCTCATAACATGAATTTCATATCTTCTTTGCATCCAACAACTAGCAGAGTCAGTATACCAGGTGATCTTAAGCTTTTCTGACCTCTGATTCATGAGCATGTAGCCTTTTGTTCTCTATAAATATCGTAAGACATATTTGGTTGCTATCAAATAATCTACTCCTGAATTTAAAAAAAATCTGTCTAACATACCTGTAACGTTCGCAATGACCAATTACGTACAAACTTAAGCATGCATCAGACTCTCTATTGCTGAAGCATAGTGAATCTTTTGCATTTCCTGCCTTTCAAAGTCACTTTTAAGTCACGACTTGAGACTAAACTTGTCTCTCTTAGATACACGGGTATCACATGGTTTTCAATTTTGCATTCCACATCTTTGAAGAACATGTTCGATGTAGGCTTTTGTGATAATCCAAGAATACCCCAAGAACGATCCCGTTGTATCTGGATCCCTAATACAAAAGATACATCACCAAGATCTTTCATCTAGAAATTTCTTGGTTTCATGCAATGAGCATATATCATTACTAGCAAACAATTATGGCATCGACATATAAAAACTAGAAAACTTCCACAGAACTTTTGGTATATGTAAGTCTCTGTATAATCAATGCATTATTTCTGTATATAAAGTTTGTTATGAAAAGACAAACAATATATCTTTCTACGTTGCCTTTTGAATCCCATTTGGTTATAAAAATCCATTTACAACCAATATGTTTCATACCTTATTGCAACGAAACAAGATTCTAAGTGCCATTGTCCTTCATAAACTTAATTTCCTTACTTAAGGCGTTTTTCCACTTTAGAGAGTTAGAACTATCCATGGTTTGATGAAAGGTGATCTGATCATTTTTCATCACTCCAATGTCAACCTCGTGTTCTTGGAGAATTACAATGTAACTAACTGGCACTGCACTTCTTCTCTCTCTAATGGATCTGCTTAATGGCATAAGTTCTTGAGGTGCTAGAGTTTGTTCTTCTTGAATAATTTCCTAAGTAGGAATATTTCTGACATTGTCTTGATTTAGGATGTCTGACATGTCTTAATTTATTGTGTTTTGAACAAGGTCAGGAATGAGATTCTAATCAATGATAATAACACCCGTGGGAATATCAACATATTCCTCTCCAAAAGACAATGCACTAAACTATATCTCCAAAGACAATGTCCTTAAAGGTATCTCCCCCCGCAAACTCGGCATCCTCAAAGAACTGGGCAGTACCAGACTCGTTAATTTACTTAATTGTGGGATTATTTAAAAATGTAACATGTGGATTCTTTTAAATTTACTTAATTTACTTAATTGTGGGATTATTTTAAAAATGTACCATGTTTGATTGTGAGGGCCGACGGCCGACGGCCGACGATCCTCTGGGGGTCCGATGGCTAACAGCCGCCGCCCCTCTAGGGTAAAAATATTTTTTTAATTCGGAAAATTCAACCAAAAATCGAAAAGAAACAATTTTTCATGCAAAAATACCCAATAAAACTGAAAATTAACAATCCCAAAGATCCAACAAGATGTGGCTCTGATACCACTTGTTGGAGCTATTCTAAATTATTCTATGCAAAACCATCGCTGAATAATCTAGTATTATCATGTCAGATCTATGAGAAATGAACTGAAACTTAAATGCAGAAGCGTACTAATGTATAACGCCCAGATTTGTAGATCCGCGTGGTTGGCCTTCCAGATCTACACGAATCCCCGAGAGAAATCATTTAGCTTTTCTCTGGCTCTAATCTGTTGATGGGATGTAGCAAAGACGGCTCTTCGTTCGTGCGATCCAAGGATCATGACCACCTATTTATAGGCAAAAGTCCTAACGCCTATTGATTCTGATTTAACACATCATTAAAACAGAAAGCCCATAAGTCTCTACATAGCAAAGGCCCACACACTAACAGATGCATTAAAGCCCGTTTAACTTATTAGATCGCTTTATTTGGCTTAAACTTAATACGGCAACACGTATTACATAATTATATTACATATAAGCTCAACGTTGGATTCAGGATCCAACATCTCCTACACCCGCTCCTCCTCCTCCTCCTCCTCCTCCTCCTCCTCCTCAATGAAGAAATAATTTTGTTCAAAATATTTCGTCAATTTTATTGGTGTGATTATGGGAATGATTGGCATACCTTTGCGTGATAGTTGGTACATGCTTGGTATAAAATCCATCAGGAGGTGTGGTGCGTCAGTCAAAGCATCGAGGAAAGCAGAGAAGGAGGCTACGTTGAGATGACATATAGGAAGCTTGCAATGGATCCATGACTCCAATATGAAATCAACTTGCGTATCATGGAGCATATATCCATGCTGCAGATATTATACGCAAGCATCACGAAAGAAGTGAATTTCAAGTTGTTACTAGGTCAATTTACTGCAAAAGAAATTTATTTGGTTTGGATGTTCAATATAGAACATGTCTTTATTAATTGTATGGTTTCAAGCTAAATAGATTTTAGTTGGCTTAGGCTAATCAGACCCAATATTCAGGACCATCACCATTTGCACCAAAGGTAAAGGCATTTTAATGTAATTTTTCTTAACTTAGATATCTCAAACATTGTATAATTTTCATGGTAAATTAGAAAAAAAAACCCAAGTAAATACTATAGGGGATACTAGATTTTATATTGATTCCTCAAAATACCCCTAGAGGGAGAATCGGCACAATTTTTTTTTGGTTAAATTGGACCTCACTTGATCGCCACATGATAAACACTTCGACATGCAACATTTGGACATGATCAAACCGATGTGATTCAAAGCGAAAACAGATCTAGGCAATTCTAACAAAAAAAAGAATTATGAGACAACCTACCACAATTTCACATGTAAACACACACATGCAAAATCTAAAGGTTAACGTGCATGTTCTTTATACATGCCTTGGCAAAAATTTAACAGTCACCACATCAGCAATGGCGATGGTTTGATAAATCAAAGACTAACATATTGAACCTCTCCACGAAATACAACAATACAGAGAACATAGGGAGAAGACTGATCTCACTACGTGCATTATTTTACACACACATCCCCCATTTTGTTTCTTTGTCGAGAAAATGCAGTAAAATTGCCCATGCCGACGCTCTCAAATTCAATTTCCCTCCTCCAGACAACAGTCCCAAAGAAACATAAATCCAATGGCAGAGACTTTCAGCATGGACTAAACTGCACGAACCCCCGCAGATTCATTTCTTCAAAGAGATGGACAATCATATGTGCTGCAGCATCCATGCCATGATTATACAAAGATAACTTCAAATTTCGTGCATGGATTGCTCTCAATATATCTCCTAAGATCATCATCGCTGTCAAACTTGAAACTGTACAATGCTTGTCTTTGGGTAAGACCAACTGGATATATTCTGTAAATTTTCAATTCATCCCCTCCTCTTATGCTCTCTGGTCTTTCTGGCTTCCATACGGGTATGTGATTCAGAGACTTGAACTTGGAGTAAACTTCAGACTCCAGAACATTCAGGGTCAAATTCCAGGATCTGAAACAACTTGCCAAATGAGAAAAGCAGCTGCAAAATTTCTAAGATTTATTGAAAACATAATTATAATTCCAATTGGATAAGATTTCTGCGTTTTTACTCTAGGAAGAAACTGAAAGATTAAATTCATGAAAATTCCACTACTCCATAAGCTATTATTAAAATGAAACAGTAGACTACTCTGGAAAAGAGATCAGCTGATAGAGATTATAGGCAGAGCTGTCGTGAAATTATTGATATGTACAATTTTGATAGAGTTATTTACCCTGTTTTTTCATTTGTTTAAAATGAAGAGAAGTATTTGCGTGGTATCAAATGATTGGTCTTGCTTGGAAATCAATGTATTTCTCCGAAAAATTAACGAGATGGATGATGGTATAATACATTTTCATATTATTCAATTTAGAAAAGGGTTATTTAGTACCGAACCCCTATGGTTTCGCCGTATTTAGCAACACCCCCCTATGGTTTCAGTTATTAGTAAGACCCCCCCTGATGTATCCAATTTGGACTCCCCCGCCCCCTGTTTTGGACTCCAAACAAGGGGCGGGGGGGTCCAAATTGGATACATCAGGGGGGGTCTTACTAATAACTGAAACCATAGGGGGGTGTTGCTAATTATGGAGAAAACACAGGGGGTCTGTACTAAATAACCCTTTAGAAAATAACATGTCGATATAAAACCATTGCATAAACCACAATTGCCCAAGTGCCATGATTTGAATCTTGCATGACTTAGGGGATGGGCTCTTTAAAAGTAGGTGGACTTAGAAAATAAAGTGGCAACTGTACCTGAGATAGATGGACTCCATCTCAAATCGTCCTCTTTCTCTCACATACAAGTGATATATTGTTCCTCTTCTGCTCGAACATTTGCATGTGCGATTCTGAAACTTCGCAGTCCTCTCTTCTTTTTCTCTAATTGCGGTGGCAATGTGAATGCATAGTCTGCAAGACGAGTGCACTGCTGCCATGTCTACAAGGGCCTTGAAAGAGTCAGATGGACCATCATACTTCCACCTACAAGAGAAGAAACTCAAGTAAATCACAAACTCTGTGAAACATGAGAATACAACTCAAAACAGCTGCTCATATTTGTATAGTTTTCAGCCTTCGAATATATTGAATTCACACAAGACCTAGTGAGTTATTGTTTACATATAAATTTTATTTTTTTAACTAATAAACTGTAGAACATGGCATTCTCAAAAAGTTTAAATTAGCTGTGTGTGTGTGTTTAAGATTCTGAATTTACACTGTAAGAGGCAAAATATATTAGAAACTATAGAGCAGACGAACACAAGTGATTAGCAGCATTACCTAAGTGACTTGTTAAAAGCGTCAGGATTGGATGAAAGGTATTTCATGGTCTTAGCGACGGAAGGGACGTCAGCAACCTCTTTAATATGTAAAATCGAGCCAGGCGAAGGAGCAAAATCTTGTATATTTGGAGCACCAACTACAACAGGGATGGTTCCTACAAATATATGACAGACGCAACAAAAGAGCGTGTAAGATGGTACATGAGCTATAACATAATAGTAGGGTTCATCATTACAATTCATTCATTGCTTATCAACCATACTACAATTCAATTCATAATTTCCTAGCTGTGGACAAAATAACACTGCAACTCAAGAGGGCCGTGAAGCTGAGTTGGAAAAAGGAACCTGCTAGTGCTGGCGTGCTCACAGGATTAAGGCTTGAGCGCAACATCATGAGAAGAATCTCTCCCAGCTTATCATTTAAAAACAAAATGACAACCTTAGGTAACTGAACTCATGCAGAATCTCTCTCCCTGTCTAAGCTACTTTTCTTTCTACAAGGGTATCTTGGTACTTAGGCGCATGCCCCCCCCCCCCCCCCCCCCCCCCCCCCCCCCCAAGGCCTGTTTTTCCTTCTACACATGTATCTTGGTGCTTTAAAATAACAGTAATAGTTCAGTTAGAAATCTACTTGAAAGCGGGGGAAAATCTCAACCCAATTATTATTATTTGAAGAAAACTCATCAAACTAGAACCTTAACCAAATAGGACAAAAGAAAACTCGTCAAATTATACTCTCGATTAAATAATAATCACAAGAAAGCTAAAATCTTCCTTTGTATACATTCTAATCATAGTTCGACTGAAAAGCTCTTAAAATAAAGATCCCAATCTAAACAGATCACAAGAAAAAAATCCATAAAATTAAAGAATCAACTAAATAAGGATTAATCCGTGTATAAAAAACACGAAATTGTTGTGAAGGGATAATACCGAGTTGGTTAATCGGTTGGGATCACGGCTTATCTTATAGATAAGACCATATCTAATGTATCTTATCTTATCTGCATACGCTCTTCTACAGGCTATAAATAAAGAGCTGTGGGTTCCTCCCCAGATGTTGATTCATAATACATTATCAGCACGAGCCTCTAAACAAATATTTCCACAAAATCGATCGTTGCGAGAGCGAAGAAAGGCGAGAGATCCACGCGCGCTGCGTCAAGCTTCATCAAACGAGCGTCGTCATCCGCGTAGGCTTCGTTCAACCGTCGATATATCCCGAGGACGGATATAGAGGTAAATCTCGCTAAAAATGTCGTTTTTATCATACGTATGATAGTATTTTCCATAGATCTCGCAAAGTCGAAGAGGAATCTGGACTAATCGCCCAAAAATCATGTTTTAACATGTTTTAAATCCTGAAAATAAGAGAATAATGGGGGTTTTAATCCTATTCTAGCCCCGCCGGCGGCCTTGCCACCTGCCGTTCCCCAACCCCCCTGGCTTGAAGCGAGGGGGAGTCGCTATCGACGCACCGTCGAACCTCCCCCGAAGAGGGGGCGGCGCCTCGCCACAGTCGACCCCCCGAAGGGGGGTGGCGCCTCACCGTAAGCCCCCTGAAGGGGGGGCACCGCACGTAACCCCCCCGAAGGGGGGCGCAGCCGTAATCCCCCCCGAAGGGGGGGGGCAGCCGCACCTAAGCCCCCCCAAGGGGGCGCCGCCGTAAGTCCCCCCCCCCCCCCGAAGGGGGGGGGGGCGCCACACCGAACCCCCCGAAGGGGGGCACCGCCGTAAGTCCCCCCTCGAGGGGGGACGCCGCACCTATCGCCCCCTGTAGGGGGGCCGCACATAACCCCACCCTCCCCCCCGCTCCGGCGAGGGGGACGCCTGCCCCTTGCCGTCGCACGACGGCAGTACACCGAAGGGTCGGCGACGGCTAACCCTAGCCGCCGCCCTTCAACCCTATTTGCTTAATGGGCCCGAAGCCCAGACAAAAAATATGATCACAGCCTTGCGGGCCTGAAGCCCGCACATGCCCGCAGGCACACTGCGGGCTTCAGGCCCGCATGCCAGTTTTGTTCCAAAAAAACCGGGGGGAGGGCTAAGATATAAGTTTTAAAAAGGCTTCTTGGGGCTAAAAATTAATTAAAATGGCGTTTGGGGACTTAAAAATTCATGAAAATCATGATAAATTATGAGGTTATAGAGGGACCTTTAGGGACATTCTGTGGATTAATTGGGGATGATTTAAAAAGAAAAATTTCTTCCTTTTATGAAGAACTTGTCATATATTGTGCTCTTTTTCAATCTTTTTGAATAAACCCAACTAGCACAACCTTTGCATTAATATGATTTCCTTTGTAGGATCATTAATATATGCCTCGCATTATTTTGGCTTATTCTGTGGATAAACTATGTTTGGTTGTGCATATTTTAAAAATTAATAATTAGAAAGATCCTGCGACCGCTCTGCCGTTAGTCCGCTAACCTAACGGTGTATGACGTTGCCCAGTGGTTCAATAATTATTAAGTAATTAAATTGGTTATCCATATCTGCGAATATAAATGCCTATGATGCCTGTGATGAAAATATCTGCTGAAAATATTTGATGAGCACAAATTTTTGCATGGATGGCTAATTGCGGTTTTGGATCGGCTGTTTAAGTCCCATATTTTATTTTCCTGCACTTTTCTTTTACTGTTGAGAAAAATTGTAGTGAGGAATTTATGTAAATGTCCAAGACCGAAGACCACTTTCCATGGATACAGAGGGCCACAATTGAAGCTGAAGATCTTATATGGGACCCACGGGGTTTCCAAAGTTGTAATTTCTTTTTTAAAAGCTTTCATTTGTGTAATATGAACTGTAATGGACTTTGGACTCTTTATTTATGTGAGACTGGCCGATCCACGCAATTAGCTCTTCATATAAAAATTGCCTCCGCATGAAAATGTTTATTGTTTAAATTATTAATACATGCAAATTTGTGTTCTGCTAGATAAAATGGCTAAAATTGCAAGTGTCGATTTCGAAGTGCTGGATGCATCAGGAAGAAACTATCTGAGCTATCAGCTCGATGTGAAGTTCCATCTGCGGGCTAAGTCCCTCATTTCTGCCGTGACTAATAATGAAATGTAAGCGATATAGAAAAGGCACAAGCCATTATCTATATTCGTCGCCATGTGGACAAGACCCTAAAGGCTGAATACCTTACGGTCGAATATCCATTTGAGCTGTGGGCTGCCTTTGAAGACAGGTATAAACATCAGAAAGATGTTATACTACCAAGGGCACGATATGAGTGGGAGAACCTAAGACTACATGACTTTAAGTCCATAGCTGAGTACAACTCAGCTCTTTTTAGCATCACCTCACGCCTGGAGCTGTGTGGTGAAAAAGTCTCAGAAGATCGCATGCTGGGAAAGACGTACATGTCTTTCCATGAGAAAGATACGATACTTATGCAGCAATACAGTGAACAAAAGTTCACCAAGTATTCTGAGCTGCTGTCATGTTTACTCATGGCCGAACAAAACAGAGAGTTTCTCCTTGACACTCACAACATGCGCCCCCGACACTACCGCCTCCCAGAAGCTCATAATGCCTCTTCTTCTTGAAAGAAGAGAGACAACAAAAGAAAAGAAAGACCACAGAAAGGGGGACAGAACAAAAGAGCTAGGGGCTAAGTCCACCAGCGAAGAAATGAAGGGAAGCGCAAGTTCACCTGGCACAAAAATGACAACAAAAAGAATGATTCACCCCTACCCAAAAGGGATTGGGAAGACCAGTGCTATAGCTGTGGCATGAAAGGCCACTGGTCCAGAGTGTGCCGAACTCCGCAGCATCTCCAGGAACTGTATAAAGAAAACAAGAAAAAGAAAGCTGAAACAAACCTGGTGACAGTCGATGCTCCAGTCAAGTTCACAGCTGACGACTTCGAAAATGATGACCTGCTAGATTAGTTTTTTATTTTTATCTTAACAAATTGTTTAGAACGTTTCATGTTATGAGAGCTTTTATATTATGTAATTTGAATTTGAATGAATAAAGTTTATGTTCCTAAAATGCAAATGTTTTATTCATCTTTATAGATGGATCGCTCTCATTCCTGCTTGGTAGACAGTGCTTCGACACATACGATCCTTCAGTATAAGTGCTATTTTCATAACATTATACCATACAAAAGCCCTGTAAATACAATTTCAGGGCCATCGAATATAATTGAATGTTCTGGGAATGCAACCTTGTTGCTCCCTAATGGAACAAAAATAAAAATAAAAGATGCACTGTTCTCTCTGAATTCCAAACGAAACTTACTAAGTTTCAATGATATCCGTTTAATCGGATTCCATTTGGAAACAACAAATGTAAATGAAAAAGAATTATTGTATGTAAGGTTTCTAGAACAAGGAGTAAAATCCATACTTGGACGTTTTGAGAGCCTTTCATCAGGCCTCTACCATACAAAGATTCGGAGAGAGGAAGCTAACTTAACAGAGCACCTGCAGTGCCCGACATCAGCCAAGTTTTTACTATGGCACGATAGACTTGGCCCTGGATCTGTGATGATGCACCGCATCTTATCACAATCCCATGGGCACAACCTGAAGAACCAGAAGAATCTTCAGAAGAGAGAGTTCCCTTGTATCCCCTGCTTTAAGGGGAAATTAAGAACAAGGCCATCACCACTAAAGTGGATATCGAGTCTCCGAGCTTCCTCGAAAGAATATATGTAGACATATGTGGACCTATCCACCCCCTAGTGGACCATTTCGGTATTCTATGGTACTGATTGATGCATCTTCAAAATACTCGTATGTGTGTCTACTATCAACCCGTAACTTAGCTTTTCCAAAGCTACTGTCACAAATTATAAAGTTGTGGGCGCATTTTCCAGACAACCATATAAAGAAAATACGTCTGGATAATGCTGTGGAATTTACCTCCCGGTCATTTCAAGAGTACTGCCAGGCAACGGGAATAGAAATTGAACATCCAGTGCTGCATGTTCACACCCAGAACAGGTTGGCAGAGTCACCAATAAAAAGACTCCAATGGATTGCAGTCCATTGTTAATGAAATCCCAGTTGCCGGTGGATGCATGGGTACATGCAATTTTGCATGCTGCATCATTAATAAAAATAAGACCATCTGGAGGTCAGAATCTCTCTCTCCAATGCAACTTGCACATGAAGGGCCATCGAACATTTCTCATCTGAGAATCTTCGGTTGCACAGTCTACATCCACATTGCACCACCACAGAGGACAAATGGGACCTCAACGTTGCCTAGGTATCTATGTAGGGTTTGACTCACCTTCAATTATAAGATACCTAGAACCCCAAACAGGGGACGCATTTAAAGCACGTCTTGAAGACTGAGAATTTGATGAGACCATTTTCCCCAAAATGAACCCAGAACTGAGAAACCTAGTGCGAAGCACATCATAGCGTGGGATACAAAAAGTTTGACCCACTATGATCCGGTAACAAAACAATGTGAAGATGAGATCCTGAAGATCTTCCACATTCAAGACACTGTCCACCGATTACTGGACTCATTTGCTGACAACCATAAGATTGTCAAATCACACATCTCTGCTGCAAATACTCCAGCTAGGATTGACATCCCTGAGAATGAATGCAATCCACCAGCAGCAGAAGTGGCTGCACCTCAACAAAAAAGAGGCAGACCACCAGGCTCCAAGGATAAAAATCCAAGAAAAAGAAAAATATCCGGAGACCTTGGGACGATAACCCCATAGTGAAATGAGCTCATGTCCATACCATCACCCCTCCCGGAATCCACTGCAGAGGAACTGCCGAGAGAAACTGAAATATCATTAAATTATGTACGTAGGTGAGGTGTTGGACAGAAAGAGTACAGTCGTCGATGATGACTTTGCATTTCACATTGCTATTCACGTCGACAGAAGCGACGATGATCATGATCCACATTCCGTTGTAGAATGCAAACGTAGAAGTGATTGGCCAAAGTGGAATCGGACAATAGAAGTTGAGCTGGACTCACTTAAGAAACACAAAGTCTTTGGGCAAAAAGTCCAGACACCGGCACCTACCGGTGTCAAACATGTGAGATACAAATGGGTATTCGTGAGAAAAAGAAATAAAAATAATGAGATCGCACGCTACAAAGCACGGCTTGTAGCGCAAAGATTTTCCTAAAGACCGGGTATTGACTATGAGGAAACATACTCACCGGTCATGGATGCGATCACGTTCCGATTCCTAATAAGCTTAACAGCAAAGAAAGGTTTAGATATTCAGCTAATGGATGTTGTGACTGCATATCTATACAGCAATCTCGACAAGGAGATATATATGAAACTTCCGGATGGCTCTTCTATGCTTGCTGAATTAAAAGATAGATCTCGGGACGTCTACTCTGTTAAACTTCAAAGATCATTGTATGGTCTTAAACAATCGGGACGGATGTGATATAACAGACTGAGCGAATTCCCTGTACGACAAGGATTCAACAATAATGAAGTTTGCCCTTGCATTTTTATAAGAGCAAAGGGAAAAAGATGCGTCATAATAAATTGTTATTAAAACCGGTACCCGAACGGATGGGTTGTCTAGTAACCTAAACCCAACCCGCCCTGGATGCATTGTTATTTTTTTCTCTTAGAGAAAAATGTGTTAAATAAATGACTACCCGCAAGAATCGAATCTGTGATCACCTAAAAGAGTGAACAAGTACAAACCGGCTGAGCTAAAGAGTTTGGTGTTGCTCGAGACCCATTCATTTATTTAAGTAAATTAGAAGTTAAGATTTAAAATTCAAAAAAAATCTACAACAATGGGAATCGAACCAGAATTAGCGCCAAACAAATGAAACCCCTCGTCAAAACTACTAGCACAACATGTGTTCCAATGTTTCTATATATAATGTTTTTATATCTATCTTACAAATGAGGGAGGGAGACAAACATACATGTCTTCATGGGACAAATAGTGGGCCCCACCTTTGTCTCACTAGGACAAAGGTGTGGCTTAGGATGTGCCACATGTGCATGGTGGGCCCCGCTTGGTGGGAGTGAGGGCTTGGGTTTTGGGTGATGTAGCAGAGAAGCCAAACAAAAGCCACCTCCATGTCCCCATTATTTGCAAACTTGCTATTGCTTTTAATGAAAGCCAAATGCTCCTTGTTCCACTTATTTATGAGTTTGTCATCCATCTTTTTTCACTTTGATTCCTGTGTTTTTTGCACTTTAACTTCTGTTTTTTCCCTTTTACCCCCTGTGGTTTGGGGTGGGATTTATGCACTTTGTCCCTTTTACCTCCTTTACCCTCGACGATACTCACACACTCACTTCTCTCTCCTTTTCGGTTGCGCACAGGTCCAGCCTCCTTCCGACGATACCCACACACGCACCGACTCTTCAATCTCTTTTTCGGTTGCACGCAGGTCCTGCCTCCTTCTGACAATACACACGCGCACCTACTCTTCCCGCTCTTTTGTCAATTGCGTGCATGCACCGCATCCTGTGTGTGGAGTTTTTCTTATGGCATCGTGTACTATGTGCACAGGTTATTTCTAGTATGTGTGTATGTAGGATCTGGGTCGATCTGGGTTGACAAGTTAAGCCCAAACCTGCACCTGACCCGAATGTTTATCCAGGTCAGCCGGGTCAATTCGGATTCGACCCGACCTATTTATATTTGTATCTCAACCCCGGTTAATGAGATCGGATTCGGGTTGGATCGGGTCAGTTCATTTTACCACCACTAATGCGATCACATGAATATGAAGAGAATGCATCTCACTCACTATCATCGTGCATAAAACACAATAGTTTTTGCTTTTTTGCATCCATGGTGATAGGATTGAGGTGAGCAATCTCTCGTGTTTCTCCGATCCGATCGAATTCAGGTCAAACTTCAGGTCAAGCAATCTCTCGTGTTTCAGGTCAAGCTTCGTGTCAATGGTGATTTAGAATTAAAAATCATTTTTGGGAAGGGACCCAAAACTCCTAAAAAGATTGCACTTTTCTTTTAGCATTTTATCCTCTTCTTTTGTTTTCAGAATAATGTCATTTTTCAAGTTAAAAAAGATGATGGTTCTGCTTTTGAATTCACTTGTTTGTAAACAAAATATTCCACAAGATAAATTGCAATTGAGAATAAACCGGATTACAAGGTAATGACAGCTCGACCATATTTAATTTGTATAAACATGGCAATTGGGTTATGCAAGGTGAATCGTTATTGGTTTGGATTAATTTAATTGTTCAGTATCTTTTGTTGAGTATATATTCATTTTGATTATACAGATTTACGATTTTTCACACGTGATGCCCGTGCATTTTTCTAGCCGTGCACACTAACGTTGAACAAAATATCAGTTTATATTAACTCAATGAATGTATCTATGTTATAGTAATAACAGAAATTATATAAGAACCATGCCTAACTGGAAAATTAGACTTGATATACAACATATCAGTTTGTAAAGTTCTAAAGCCATCCGCTCGTAATTCAAGTTAATGGATTATGGTCTACAAAGTGTAACAAAACGTAACTTACATAAGAACAAAAGATCTTTCCTAGAGTTACAGTTGGAATAAAAATAAGAAAAGATCTGTAGAACTCAAAATGTTAACAGAAACGACAAAAAGATTAATGTAAATTTAATTGCACTTCTTACTGTACGTTTGGTAAGAACCAATCACAAGAAATAGGCATTGCATGAAATTTTAATGAGAAACACACGCAGAAGGAAAGAAAAAAGAAGCACCATGCTATAATAAAAACTCATTTAACAGAAATTTTAAAAAAATACTCATGTGACAATCCTTAATTTATCACGACTATTTACATATATTGATTACTTGATTGCCAATTTAGTAAGTATACCTGCAACAAGGGATTGAAAGAATTTCTCGGTAACATAATCCTCTTCATTGGAATTTTCAAAAGCCAAGCTGAATTTGTAGCGCTTCAAAGTTTCTACTTTGTCAACTGTAAATAGAGAAATGAGATATTAGTAGGGTGCGTTACTGAGACATCTAACAACTTCCACATCAATTGAAATTAAATATGAATGCTAATTGAATGAAACAATTTGGCATACATATCGGAAAGGGGATAAGAATCATGATATACATGTGACCCAACCAATCCTAAAAGTGTTCATCGGCATTTCTTATGTGGGAGACACAAACAATTGCCAGAAGGGAGGTCCTCTGTCTCACATATCCTACTCAAAAGTCTCGCACATTAAAATGAAAGATTTCAATCTACTCTCCTTGAACATAGAGGGTGTAGGCTACAGGGAAGGTGTTGATCCAATGGAAGAGACTTCCTGACCATGACACTACATGGAAGCCTTTCGGCCATCATCCAATGTAACGGCCCATATTTAATCCCCTCTACTTTTCTTTTTCTTTTTCTTTTTTTCTTGGCCCACTCAAAGGCCCAAGCCCTCGGGCTGATTAAATTCCCCCCTCTTTCTCAGCGCTCCGAAGCCCTCAGGGCTTTTTGTTTGCCCCTTTTCCTCTCCCTCTCGATCCCGCAGCGAGAAGCCCTCGAGGGCTCACAATCGATCGCAGGATCCTCCCTCTCTCTCGCAGCGACACGTCGACGAGCCCTACACTTCGATTCAACGTGTCCCTCTCTCTCTATCTCTCTCTCCTACGTCACAGCGACGCACGTCGCCCTCCGTCCTTCGATTCAACAACACCTCGCACCCCCTCCCTCGATGTGACAGCGGCAGAGACCCCCGACCCCCCTTCATCCTTCTCGACGAGCGGCATCAACACGCCTCCATCCCTCCAATCCCATAAGATCCCCTCCTTTTGAGATTCGTTGTCCCCCTTTGCTCGCTAATTTGGTGTTCGTGGCTCTCTTTGCTCGCTGTTGAGTACGATAAGTCCGCCCTTGCTTCTCTTACTTGCGGGTCATCCTTTCCTTGTTCCCATTGCTTGCGATCTGACCCTTCTTTGCTTGTGTTGGGTTCGTGGCTTCTCCTTGCTTGCGGTCTGTCTCTTCTTGGCTTGAACTTGGGTTTGGTTGTCCCCTTGCTTATGGCCGTGGTCTCCTTGCTGACTGAAGTTTGCGGCCGGCTTTCTCCGTTGATGTTGTGGTTCGGCTGAATACTTTGTTCGCTGCTTGGGCTTCAGTTCTTAATTATCTCGGTTCCTCAGCTTCGATCTCCAGGTACTCTATCTCCCCTTACGATTCGGTTCCTTTGTTTCCTCGTATATGGCTGTGTTGGGGTTTGGACGTCTCTTGCGTGCTGAATTGGGTTTGGGTTGTATCCTACTTGCTGATTTGGGTTCTCTCGTGTTGTTGGGGGGTTTGGGACTTCCCATGATTACGTTTTGGGCTTCCCTCCCGGTTTTGATTCAGTGGCTTCTTCGGCTTGTGAGTTTGAGATTCGGTGACTTCTCTTGCTTACGGGTTTGGGGTTTTCAGGGTTCGTTGGTTTCCCTTACTTGCGGCTTTGGGGTTCTTACTTGTTGTGGGTTGTGGTTGGGTCTATTTTGGGTTCTTTGCTTATTGTTAGGTTTGGAGCTTCTCTTGCATGATGTCATGGTTTCCTGTATTATTTTTATGCTCGGCTGGTTTCCTCACTTATTGTTTGAGGTTTCAGTGTGGGTTACTTGGAGTCTGATCCCAATGGCCTAGAGCCTCTAAGCCATCAGGGGTTTGACTTTTGGGTTTTTCATTATCAAGTAATTACTACGTTTTCTTCGTTTCTTGGTTGAGTGCATAAAACAGTTGGGTGTTCTATTATCAGTTCAGTTTGAAATATCATGGCATGAGAAACATATATACCTTTACTTTATCACATGCCAGTTTCATTATCATGTTATCTGTTGAGTTTGCTAGTACCATGAAAGTTAATATTGTGATTAAATTGTGTAGTCCCTATGTTATTACATGTATGGCAGTGGACTATCTTGAGGTTGACTATTGACGTGACAGGTTACTATGGCAGTGGACTTTCTTGACTCATGACATGTTGACTCATACTTGACTATGCAGTTTAGCTAGTATTAAACTTGACACTAGTCACGAGACTAAATTAATAAAAGATAATTTCTGCTTGACTCACCGGGTTTCGGAAAACTTATAATCGAGTGAGTGCAAAAGCGACTGGGACCTGATCTATAGCCCAGGTTAGGGGAACGTTCATCATTCAGATGGTTCCTGAGTCCAAGGGCAGACAAGAACTGCCGTCTTGATGGGTCATGGAGCCTCAGTCACAGGTCACAGTATCACAGCTCTCACAGTACGGTATTTTTTTCTATTGGACTTGGCCCAGGGTCGCACCCTCGCGATCCAGATAGCTCCCAGTTGCACATCGTGCTCCCCTTCATACGTCACGACCTAGGATTGGTTCACTTTAGTAAATACCATCTTATAGTAGTTGTGGACATTCAATTATCATACCATATTACTTCATTGTTTAGTACTATCATATATGTGGCTGTTCTATCTTCTTTTTGTGCATCCTTACTTTTTGTCTCTTGTTTAGATATCGTCTACTCTATTGAGCGTGGTACGATCTCTGTTGCCCACTAGGTACGACGCACATGATCATACAGAGACGCTTGAGCACGCGGAGTCGGACTTCCAGTGCAGAACTTTTTGAGACTTGACCCAACAACAGATGAGTGCTCTATTTACGTTTCAGCAGTAGTATAGTTTTTACTGTTCTTACCTGCTTTATTATGAGTATTTCCTTACTTTCTACACTGCTCCACATTAACTTCACTGACACATACGGGACCTGCACACTTTTGTTTCAAATGTGGCGACACCCAGAGAGCGGAGGTGTTACAAGTGGTGACCCATGCAGTTCTGCGCAATCGGCTCCTGAATAGTGTAGAGCAGGCAGGAAGTACGATGCTCGATTGACTCAATCTTGCTTTGTGGATACACGTGTGTGTGAAAGTTTTCGTACGCAAGAGACGTAGACCGTCTAAGGGACCGAGTATGGCTGCAAATGCTTCGGGATCAGGGACGGGCAACAACTCTGGATCGAATACGGTGTATCAGATTTCAGACCAGGCTTTGCGAGAGTTGATCCAGGCTATACGAGAAGAACCTAGACAGGATGAAGGAGTGCAACAATTCCAATCACTGCGCCGTCGGTCTTTAATAGACGAGGAGATGCTCTGGCTGCGGAGGAGTGGCTGCACTCGATCACCAACATGCTGAGGCAGCGACGGCGCCTCCAGCTTTGTGGGTCAGCATGGCTAAGATGCAGCTGACTAGAAAGGCATAGAACTGGTGAGATGCCGCAGAGGACCGACTACCTCAGCCAATCTCTTGGGCTACATTCAAGGATGAGTTCAATGCCTAATACGTCTCACTGAGGTGCAGTTAAAGTTGGAGGCACAGTTCATGGACCTGAAGCAAGCTTCTATGACTGTAGAGGAGTACGACGCAGAGTTTTCTAAACTCAGTAGGTGCGTAACTTGATGTGTGACCACTAACCATACTTTGTGTTGTATTTACTAACCATTGGTGTTTCAGAATCGTCAAGGACGCGGTAACCACCCCTTTGGCTCGGGCCAAGAGATTTCAGCATGGGCTGGACATCGATATTCGCAACAAGCTGGTGGGGTTCAGATTAACGACCCACGCTGATGTACTCTCCACAACCCGAGAGTATGAGTACGTACAACGAGAGCGTGAACGAGGACGATAGGCAGGAGTCCATCTAAGATGACCACCACCGACCATTGTTGCAGAGCAGAGCCGACGACCTTCGGTGCCGCCAATATACGCTCGCATCGGAGAACAGGTGAGGTCCACCATGCAGACAGAGCATACTACACCATTCAGGAGGACCGGAGCAGAGACCAGGGCTCAATGTCCTGTGATATGCGACTACTGTCACCGATCCGGACACATGAAGAGAGATTGTCGCTGCTGGAACGACCTGTGTTTGATCTGCGGTGCATCAAGCACCCCATGGATAGCTGTCTAAGACGAGTTGAGCAAACGACGCCTGCTGGTGCCAGCCAACAAGAGCGACGACCACCGCCGCCGCCGCTTCGGGTGCCAGACTTTCACTATGAAGGCAGTGGAGACGGACACCCCCGACTCTTAGCTTGCGCTATCAGTTGTTTGAACTGATTTTCATTTTGTGGTAGCCAGTTGGATTTCTTTTGTGTACTGTTAATATTATAGTGTTCTAGAATTTTGAGGACGGAATTTTTCTAAGGTTGGTAGAATGTAACGGCATATATTTAATCTCATCTTCTTTTCTTTTTCTTTTTATTTTCTTGGTCCACTCAGAGGCCCAAGCCCCCGAGCTGATTAAATCCCCCCTGCTTTTCTCAGCGCTCCGAAACCCTCATGGCTTTTCGGTTGCCCCTTTCACTCTCACTCACCCTCTCCCTCCCGCAGCGAAAAGCCTCGAGGGCTCACGATCGATTGCTGGACCCTCCCTTTCTCTCGCAGCGACGCGTCGACGAGCCCTCCGACACTTCGATTCGACGTGCCCCTTTTTCTACCTCTCTCCCACGTCGCAGTGATGCACGATGCCCTCCGTCGTTCGATTCGACAGCACCCCGCACCCCCCTCGATGCGACAGCGGCAGAGACCCCCCGACCCCCTTCCTCCTCGACGAGCGACAGTAGCATGCCTCCATCCCTCCAACCCCATAAGATACACTCCTTTTGAGATTTGTTGGCCCCCGTGCTCGCTGATTTGGTGTTTGTGGCTCCCTTTGCTCGCTATTGAGTACGGTAAGTCCCCCTTGCTTCTCTTGCTTGCAGGTCATCCTTTCCTTACTCCCCTTGCTTGCGATCTGACCCTTCTTTGATTGTGTTGGGTTCGTGGTTTCTCATTGCTTGCGGTCTGTCTCTTCTTGGACTAGGGTTTGGTTGTTCCTTACTTATGGTTGTGGCCTCCTTACTGATTGAAGGTTACGGCTGGCTTTCTCCGTTGATGCTGTGGTTCGGCTGAATACTTTGTTTGCTGATTGGACTTCGGTTCTTAATTCTCTCGGTTCATCGGCTTCGATCTCCAGGTAGACTCTATCTCCCCTTACGATTCGGTTCCTTTGTTTCCTCGTATAGGGCTGTGTTAGGGTTTGGATGTCTCTTGCTTGCTGAATTAGGTTTGGGTTGTCTCTTGCTTGCTGATTTGGGTTTTCTTGCGTGTTGTTGGGGGTTTTGGGGCTTCCCTTGATTACTGTTACGACCTAAAGATCGTAGTAGCCCAACTCCAGCCCGGATCCGCTAACATACCCCTTTAGCTCACCATTTAACAATTAGGGCCGCCGCCCCGAAAACCCGGGGCATCACGGAGATAGGCGCGCCTTACAGCGCTCCCCGAAACGGCCGAGGCGAACAACTGTAGCCGGCCGAGGCGAACAACCGCAGCCGCCCGACCCACCGGGGGAGCGCGTTAGGGGACGCTCGGATAGCTAGGCCAAGCCTATTGACGGGCGCGGCCGTGCCGGACAACCCCCGACCGGAACGGCCCATCCGATTCCCGCGAACCGCGGCGCCGAAAGTAAGCCAGACCTTTAGTTCGACGCTAACGACAAACAGCCTAGGATAAGGACGTGACTAACCCATACGTCACCCGACCGTCTGACAAAGCACCCCCAGGCGGCTGACCTGACCGGCGGTTAGTGCTTTCGGCCCTGACATCCCGACAAAAGCACCCCTCGGCCGTTGCGCCGCCTGACAGAAGCGGATCAGGAACTCCTGTTCCCGACGTCCTCGTCCGAAGTTTCCGCTGACACCCGAGCCAGCTCAGCACGCCTAGTCATCACCCGTCAGGTATAAATACCTCCTCTCCTCTTACGGAGAAGGGGGTTAGAAAAACTCTCTCATCTTCTATCATTCACACACGAGGGCAAAGGTCCTCCATATCTTTGTTCTCCCACCTATAGCTCGTCACGCGAGGCGGACACACAGTTAGTCCGGCCGACGTGTCCAGCCCCCCATTTAAGCCCTTTTACTGACTTAGGCATCGGAGGGGCTAAGGGTTGAACCCCAACCCCGCCCTTCTGACGAGTTGTTCGTGCTGCAGGAGAGCTCGCCCCTTGGCCAAAGTCAGCGTCAGCCTCCCGCCGTCCGACCTTCCTCAGCTACGTCCGACGAGATGCGATCCTGTGAGCTCCACCGGCAACGGATCCAACCTCTTCATCCCACTAATCACTTGTAAAACAGCCTACCTAACCCCACATTTCCATATAACCACCGTGCCCTTGGTTCCCCATAATACAAATTCATTGTACGCGAGTTCCACCTCGTAACAATTGGCGCCGTCTGTGGGAACGAAGGGTCACACCCATGTTAGACTCCATGCCGATCTCGCGGAACCCTGACCACGGTAAAGATCCCGTGGGTCAGGAACCGCTCTCTCTACAAATCACCCCGGCGTCCGACCCCCTTCTGGGGATGGGCACCGAGACTGAACATACTTCGGCCCCCGTCGTCCTGAAGAGCTTCGAGGCCGTCCCCCTGGCCAGGAAAGGCTATCAGACGGCTGGAACGGAGCCTCCGCCCGGCCCCTCAGAGCCCCTGAACGTGAGGCGGAACCTCCACCCTCAATTCGAGGAGGGGGAGAATAGGGGGCTCGCTGAGGAGATTGCGGCCCAGCAAAGGCTCCTGGAAGAGGAGATGGAAGTTGCGCAGCGGTGGAGGCGCCTGGGGGAGGCGGCCGCCGCGCAAAGGCGTTTGGACGAGGCGGCCGAGACCGCCCGGAGGGCCTACCAGGAAGAAGAGACCGCCCGCCGCCAACTCCGCTTCATCGTCGCGGAGCGCGAAAGGCTGAGGAAGGAAAATAGAAGCAACAAAGAAGTCATTGAAGAAACGACGATGGGACGACGGCCCGGGAACGGGCGGGACCCGTTGCTGAACAGATCCCCACCTGGAGGAGGCGACCCGCGTCACCAGCACCACCCCTCCGATACCCTGCACGAGGAAGCCGTTTGTCGACAACTACGCTTCCTCGCCGCCGAGCGCGAGAGGCTCCTCCGAGAGAATCAGGAACGGATGGAGGCCCGAGGAGAGCTAGCCGGGAGGCGCGGGCGCTGGGAGAGCGGTAGCCCACAACCCGTCGAGTCCTCGGCCCAGGAAAGGAGCCCCGTCAGACGACCGTCGGGCTACTCCCCGGGGGCGGGGGACCGTCGTCGGCCGTGGCGCGATCGGAGCCGGACCCCCGAATGGCGGAGAGGGGAGACCCCGGATCGCCCTACCTATCCGGAGGAGGCCACGCCGCTCGCACGGTGGATCACGTCCGCCCCAAGGCCCAAAAGGTTCAAACCCCCTCTCTTGGCCACATACAACGGGAGAGGCGACCCCCTCACGCACGTGCAGCAATACCGGGGGGGGCGATGGAGGCGCAGGATGTGCACGAGGCGTTCCTATGCCGACATTTCTCCCAAAGCCTGAGGGACACCGCGCTGGACTGGTACTTCGGCTTGCCCGTGAGATCCGTCGGGAGCTTTGGCGAGCTGTCACACAAGTTCTGCCAAGAGTTCCGGGCCGGGCGGACGAAGAAGAAGCCTTTGGACTATCTCTGCACGATAGTCCAAGGAGAAGGGGAGAGAACGGGAAGATACCTCCGCCGCTTTCAGGAAGAAAGGCGGGCGGTGGTGACATGCGGCGATGAGGTGCTAATGCTGGCCTTCAAGACGGGGTTGCGGACTCGGAGCCTCCACAAATCCCTGCTCCGGGACCCGCCGACCGACTACGAAGCGCTGGTTGCAATGGCGGAAAGGCACGCATTGGCCGAAGAGACCCTTGGTGCAAAGGTCGTATACCCCCCGGCGAAACCATCCCAGGACGGACCCCGGCCGCACCCTCGGCCGAGGCAGGAAGAGAGGGGCCGAGGCCGCGATCAGATGGCCCTACCGCGGCGGGAGCCGCCCGAGCCTCGCCCACGAGATCGGCTTGGCCCGGCGCGCGAGTTTGCCCCGGCGCGGAGGCCCCCCGGAGTCATCCCAAGACAAGAAGACCCCCCACCGGCGCAGTACACGCGACTCAATGCCCCCATGATGGAGGTGCTGGCCGCGGCGACAAGGGCCGGGTTACTGCCGGAGCCTCCCCGGGAGATGAGGACGGACCCGGCGAGGAGGGACCCCCGGAGATACTGCCGCTATCACCGGGACCACGGTCACGACACCGACCATTGTTACTCCCTTAAAAGAGAGATCGAACGACTGATCCAGGCGGGTCACCTGGGGAACTTTGTCGCGGGAAGGCGGGTGACGACAGGAGAGAGGGACCCCCGGAGGAGGGGGGACGGGGACCGCCGGCGAACCGCGATAGGGAGGAGCCCCGCCCCCCGAGGGCGGTCATGCGAATTGAGATGATAACTGGAGGCCCAACCTCGGCGGGACGAGCGCCCGCAACCCTGGAGGCCGAGGACCGACAGGTGATGATGGCGGGCGCCGGCCTCCGGTCGAAGCGACGAAAGATACACCGGCCCCCTATCACCTTTACCGAGGAGGACTGGCCGGAGGCACGGAGCTAGAGCCATGGCGCCCTCGTCATCGAAGCTCGGATTGGGGCGATCGACGTCGGCCGACTCCTGATTGACACTGGTAGCTCCTGTGACATCCTGTTCCTGGCAACGGTCGAGAGGATGGGGTGGGGGCGTGCAGACTTAGAGCCCTGTGTGGGCCCTGTCGCTGGCTTCACCGGCCATGCGATTCCCACCGAGGGAATGATCACCCTGCCCATGACCCTGGGGGAGGAGCCGATGGTCGTCACCAGAGAAGCGCGTTTTGTCACCGTCGACGTCGCCTCGGCGTAAAACGGAATCATAGGGCGTCCATATATGACGGCCATCGAGGCGCTCCCCAGCCTGCGACATCAGACGATGAAGTTCCGGACCCCGCAGGGGGTGGGACAGGTCCGGGGAGGACGGGAGACGCGCGGAGACCAGAACCATGCGCCGTCCCTGTGTAGGAGCCCGAGGCGGGCCCTGACGGCACTCGTCCCAGACGAGATGGAGGATTTTTGCGACCAGCGGCCGACCCCGGCCGAAGAAGTAGAAGAGGTCCCTGTGGCCTCGGGCAAGGGAAGAACCGTCTCCATTGGGACAAAACTCCCGTCCGCATTGAAGACGGCCCTCGTGGCCTTGCTCCGAGAAAACGCGGACATATTCGCGTGGTCACCCGCAGACATGCCCGGGGTGGACCCGAGAGTAATCTCCCACAGGTTGAATGCGGACCCGGAAGCCCGACCTGTCCGACAAAAGAAGAGAAGTGCAGGGGGCGAAAAGAAGAAGGCGGCCGAGGAAGAAGTAGAGCGACTCCTCGAGGCCAAATTTGTTCGGCCGGTGGACTACCCCGACTGGCTCGCCAACGTCGTTCTGGTGAAGAAGCCAAGCGGGAAGTGGCGCATGTGCGTTGACTTCACCGACCTCAACAAGGTGTGCCCGAAGGACAGCTTCCCTCTACCCAGAATCGACCACTTGGTGGACCAGGCGTCCGGCTATGAGTTGTTGAGCTTCATGGACGCCTTCTCGGGATACAACCAGATACCGATGGCGGTGGAAGATGAGGAGAAGACCTCGTTTGTCACTGATAAAGGCACCTTCTGTTACACCAAGATGCCCTTCGGACTGAAGAACACCGGGGCGACCTATCAACGAATGGTTGACCGAATATTCGGCCCTCAGGTAGGGCGAAACCTGGAGGTCTACATTGACGACATGCTGGTGAAGAGCGGAAGGGCTCCCGACCACCTCACAGACCTGCAGGAAACCTTCCAGAGGGTCCGCCAGTACAACCTGAGGCTAAACCCCGCGAAGTGTATCTTTGGCGTGCAATCAGGAAAATTCCTGGCTTCATGATAACGAAGCGGGGAATCGAGGTGAACCCCGACAAGGTGGCGGCCCTCATCGACATGACGGAGCCTCGAACGATCCGGGACTTGCAGCGACTGAACGGCCGGATCGCAGCTTTGGGGCGATTCCTGTCGAGATCGGCGGAGAAATCGCTCCCTTTCTTTAGGGTCTTGCGCACAGCCTTGGGCGAAGCTAAAGATCAAAGGAAGGTGATCCCGTGGGATGACGACTGTGCCCGGGCGTTCGCGGAGCTGAGAGCATACCTACAGAGCCCACCGCTCCTCGCGCGGCCGGAGGAGGGCGAACCCTTGGGATTGTACCTGGCGACCACCGAGGGGGCCGTTAGCTCCGTCCTGATCAAGGAGGAAGGAGGAGTGCAACGCCCCGTTTACTATGCCAGTCGGATCCTCCGGGAGGCGGAGACTCGTTACAGCCCTATCGAGAAAGCCGCATACTGCCTAGTCACCACGGCCCGGAAGCTCCGACCCTACTTCCAGGCCCACCCCGTAATCGTCCACACCGACATGCCCCTCGAAAAGAACCTGAAAAGGCTGGAGCGGTCGGGGAGGATGCTCAATTGGAGTGTCGAGCTCAGCGAGTTCGACATAACGTACAAAACCCGGACGGCGATCAAGGCCCAAGCGCTGGCCGACTTCGTGGTGGAATGCACAACGGAGATCCCGCCGGGAGACCGGACGGAGCTCCCATCGGTGCCCACATCCTCGCGGAGGGTCGAGGTGGGTGAACCCTCAGCACCCTCCCCGACGACAGCGGGCGAATTATGGACCATCCACGTCGACGGCTCCGCAACAGGCTCTGGGACAGGAGCAGGAATAGTCATTCAAACCCCGGATGGATGCTCGCTGAAGTACGCCCTGCGCTTCAGCTTCCCGGCCACCAACAATGTCGCGGAATATGAAGCCGCGGTGAACGGGTTGAAGCTCGCAAAGGCGGTGGGGGCGACGAACGTGTTGCTCCTGAGTGACTCCCGCCTCGTCATCCAACAAATCCTGGGGGGCTTCGAAGCCCGAGAGGAAACAATGAAGCGATACCTAAATCGCATCCAGATCGAACTCCGAAAGTTCAAGAAAGCGGACGTCCAACACCTACCCCGCTCCAGCAACCTCCGCGCGGATGCCCTGTCTAAGCTGGCTTCCTCCTCGGCGGCCGAGATCGGGAAGGTAATCTACGTGGAAAGCCTGGCGACACCAACCATCGACGAGGGAGAACTGATGTGCGCGAGCACGAGGACGTCGTGGATGACCCCCATAATGAAGTACCTGGAGACGGGCGAGCTACCCGAGGAACGGATGCTGGCAAAACAGGTGGAAAGGCGGGCCCTTTCATTCGTACTTCTCGACGGAGTGCTATACCGCCGCCGCCGAGCCAATTTCGACGCCCTGCCCTACCTAAAGTGTTTGGGCCCGGAGCAAGCCGAGCAAGTCATCCGTGAGGTGCATGAGGGCTTTTGCGGAAACCACCATGGCGGGCGCACCATCGCCCACAAAGTAATGCGCCAAGGATACTACTGGCCGACGATGATCCAGGATGCGGTACACTACGTCAAGAAGTGCGAGGCATGCCAGAAGTTCTGTCGGCGGACGACTGCACCCCCGGCCAACCTAATGCCCATCTTGAGCCCGATCCCCTTCGCCAAGTGGGGGCTCGACATCCTGGGGCCATTCCCAAAAGCCTCCGGGGGAAGGAAATACCTAGTCGTCGCCGTGGATTACTTCACTAAATGGATCGAAGCAGAGCCGCTGGCGCGAATCGCGTGGACGGACATGAAGGGCTTCATCTGGCAATCCATCATATGCCGTTTCGGGATTCCCCGCTCCATCGTCACGGATAACGGAAAGCAGTTCGATTGCGAGGGCTTCCGCAACTTTTGCTCAGGCTGGGGAATCAAACTCCAATTCGCGTCAGTCGCCCACCCGCAGTGCAACGGAATGACGGAGGCCGCGAATAAATGTATCCTGAACCCGATGAAGAAGAAGGTGGACGCCGCTCTGGGGGCCTGGGTCGACGAGCTGCCGGGGATCCTGTGGTCTTATCGTACCACCCACAAGGCCTCGACTGGGGAAAGCCCCTTCGTGCTAGCATACGGGTCGGAGGCGGTCGTTCCCGTGGAAATCGGCGAGGAGACACTCCGGCTAAAGCTCTTCGACGAAGAAGCCAACGGAGAAGGACTCGGTCTCAGTTTGGAGTTGATAGACGAGGTGCGAGACCGGGCCTTGACTAGCCTCGTCAAGCACAGCCAGAGGATGGCACGGCACTACGACTCCCGGGTGAAACCGCGGACCTTCCGGATCGGCGATTTGGTCCTCCGAGATGCCACCTTTCGCCCCGAGACTGCAAAGCGGGGAAAGCTAGCCGCTAAGTGGGAAGGACCCTACACGGTCATCGACATTGTTGGGCCGGCCACGTACATCCTGGCTACCCCCGAAGGGAGCGAACTGGCCCACCCTTGGAACGCAAAACATCTGCTAAAATTCTACCAATAGTTGTGAGTTTTCCTTTTCTTATACGCAGTGTACATATCCATCCGTTCTTCCCAATATGGTTATTCCTGCACAAGTTTTGCAGTTTCGATAAAACTCCGAACCTCTGGGGCAGGGCCAACCCTAGCCACCCAAACCAAAGAAGGGCACGGGCCGGGCTACGCGCCCGCTCCCCCCCTCCAGACCTCTGGGGCAGGGCCAACCCTAGCCACCCAAACCAGAGAAGGGCACGGGCCGGGCTACGCGCCCGCTCCCCCCCTCCAGACCTCTGGGGCAGGGCCAACCCTAGCCACCCAAACCAGAGAAGGGCACGGGCCGGGCTACGCGCCCGCTCCCCCCCTCCAGACCTCTGGGGCAGGGCCAACCCTAGCCACCCAAACCAGAGAAGGGCACGGGCCGGGCTACGCGCCCGCTCCCCCCCTCCAGACCTCTGGGGCAGGGCCAACCCTAGCCACCCAAACCAGAGAAGGGCACGGGCCGGGCTACGCGCCCGCTCCCCCCTCCAGACCTCTGGGGCAGGGCCAACCCTAGCCACCCAAACCAGAGGTGGGCACGGGCCGGGCTACGCGCCCGCTCCCCCCCTCCAGACCTCTGGGGCAGGGCCAACCCTAGCCACCCAAACCAGAGAAGGGCACGGGCCGGGCTACGCGCCCGCTCCCCCCCTCCAGACCTCTGGGGCAGGGCCAACCCTAGCCACCCAAACCAGAGAAGGGCACGGGCCGGGCTACGCGCCCGCTCCCCCCCTCCAGACCTCTGGGGCAGGGCCAACCCTAGCCACCCAAACCAGAGAAGGGCACGGGCCGGGCTACGCGCCCGCTCCCCCCCTCCAGACCTCTGGGGCAGGGCCAACCCTAGCCACCCAAACCAGAGAAGGGCACGGGCCGGGCTACGCGCCCGCTCCCCCCTCCAGACCTCTGGGGCAGGGCCAACCCTAGCCACCCAAACCAGAGAAGGGCACGGGCCGGGCTACGCGCCCGCTCCCCCCTCCAGACCTCTGGGGCAGGGCCAACCCTAGCCACCCAAACCAGAGGTGGGCACGGGCCGGGCTACGCGCCCGCTCCCCCCCCCTCCAGACCTCTGGGGCAGGGCCAACCCTAGCCACCCAAACCAGAGCAGGGCACGGGCCGGGCTCCGCACCCGCTCCCCCCCTCAAGACCTCTGGGGCAGGGCCAACCCTAGCCACCCAAACCAGAGGTGGGCACGGGCCGGGCTACGCGCCCGCTCCCCCCCTCCAGACCTCTGGGGCAGGGCCAACCCTAGCCACCCAAACCAGAGAAGGGCACGGGCCGGGCTACGCGCCCGCTCCCCCCCTCCAGACCTCTGGGGCAGGGCCAACCCTAGCCACCCAAACCAGAGAAGGGCACGGGCCGGGCTACGCGCCCGCTCCCCCCCCTCCAGACCTCTGGGGCAGGGCCAACCCTGGCCACCCAAACCAGAGGTGGGCACGGGCCGGGCTACGCGCCCGCTCCCCCCCTCCAGACCTCTGGGGCAGGGCCAACCCTGGCCACCCAAACCAGAGGTAGGCACGGGCCGGGCTGCGCGTCCGCTCCCCCCCTCCAGACCTCTGGGGCAGGGCCAACCCTGGCCACCCAAACCAGAGGTGGGCACGGGCCGGGCTACGCGCCCGCTCCCCCCCTCCAGACCTCTGGGGCAGGGCCAACCCTAGCCACCCAAACCAGAGAAGGGCACGGGCCGGGCTACGCGCCCGCTCCCCCCCTCCAGACCTCTGGGGCAGGGCCAACCCTAGCCACCCAAACCAGAGAAGGGCACGGGCCGGGCTACGCGCCCGCTCCCCCCTCCAGACCTCTGGGGCAGGGCCAACCCTAGCCACCCAAACCAGAGAAGGGCACGGGCCGGGCTACGCGCCCGCTCCCCCCCTCCAGACCTCTGGGGCAGGGCCAACCCTAGCCACCCAAACCAGAGAATGGCACGGGCCGGGCTACGCGCCCGCTCCCCCCTCCAGACCTCTGGGGCAGGGCCAACCCTAGCCACCCAAACCAGAGAAGGGCTACGCGCCCGCTCCCCCCCTCCAGACCTCTGGGGCAAGGCCAACCCTAGCCACCCGAACCAGAGAAGGGCACGGGCCGGGCTACGCGCCCGCTCCCCCCATCCAGACCTCTGGGGCAAGGCCAACCCTAGCCACACAAACCGGAGAGGGCCACGCACCCATGGCCCTCGAAAAGTCAAAAGAAGACGGGCACACAAACCGGGACGAAATGACGCCAGTTCCCGAGTAGGCGGCCCCGATGGGACTCGACGAAACGAAAGGACGCTCGAGAAACACGCCACAATTAATAACACGCTTCAAAAGAAGACCCGCAAGAGCCACCTGGCAAAGGCGGTTTCCCATGGGCACGAATTCAAGAAACCCATTAATAGCGCCAACTCAGCGCAATAAATAGGGAAGAAACCGTCAATGAGATCTCCCTATAAAGAGGCCACTCCCCCGTCTGAAAGGAACAAAAAAAACGAGACATGAAACTCCGCCACCTTATTCCCCCACCCACCGGGAAAAGGGCCAAGATGCCCCGCCCTAACAAAAGAGAGGTCACCGGCCATCAATGGCTCCCGCCGCCCCAGACGGCGGATCCTGCATCAAAACCTCCACCAATAGGATATTCCCCTTACTCACGGATCGCCAAGAGTATATTTCCCTTACACCAGGGAAATCCACTTTTCACGCCCCTGCCCGCCCTAAACAACGACGGGTCGGAGAAAGAATGGCATCCGTTTAAAGCCGACCGGCCATGCAAGAGCCCCCAGCGCCTGCCGTCCAGCGCCTCTCTGCAGTCGACCACCGGGCGAGGACCTCGGAAAGGCTGCATCACTGACAAGCCCAAAAGGCAAGTCACGGCGTCAGCCCGCCCATACACAACCGGGCGCCGAACCCCACCCTCAAACCGAAGCCGCGAGACATGGGGCGGCAGGGGACGGCCTTATGCTCAAGAACCTCCCCAAGGCGCACGCCCCGGCAAGACGGCAAACAGGGTATTCCCCTTACAAACGAATCGCAAACAGGGTATTCCCCTTACACAAGGGAAATCCACCTTTCACGCCTCCGTCCTCCCCGAACGACGACGGATCGGAGAAAGAATGGCATCCGTTCAAAGCCGGTTGGGCAGGCGAGAGCCCCCAGCACTGGCCGGCCAGTACCTCCACACCGTCGACCTACGGGCGAGGTCCTCGGAAAGGCTGCACCCCTGACGACCCCAAATGGCGAGTCATGGCGTGTCGGCCCGCCCATACACCGCCGCGCGCTGAACGCCACTCTCAAACCAAAGCGGCAAGACACGGGGCGGCAGGGGACGGCCCTATGCTCAGGAACCTCCCCAAGGAGCAAGCCGCAGCAAGGCGGCTTCCCCCCCTCGGCGCCTCTTCCGGACCGAGGAAAACCCTTTCCGCGGAAAGAGATGACGAAGCAACGGAGGGAAGGTGGCACGATCGCCAAAGAGACCTTGCAACACTTCAGCACGGAAGGCGGCCATTCTCCTCCACGCCGAGCTCAATTCAAGTTACGAAGGGCCCACCCAGCCCACAGCGACATCCCGATCCGGAGGTCATTAAACCGCGGGCGAGGACAGCTCTATGGCTCCCCCCCAGCCGGATCGGACCCCGCAACGGACGATAAACTAAGAACTCCTGTACAAGCTGTAGATCAGCCTTTACAAACCTAAATAAAAATGCTCTTCTTTATACGCTCAGATTTTTCGGAGAACACCATAGCGAATGGCTATCTCCCGCCAAGCTCTGGGTTAGCACCGCACTACCCCTCCTAACTGGCATAGGACCTCCGGGAAATCTACGCCTGCAGCGCGACCCCCGCTCACCAAAAGTCCCCGACACCTTTCCCTCCAGGGGGAAAGAGAGGCACTGGAACCCGCCCCGCGTAACAGGGTCGACCCGAGATTGAATAACGATAGGATAGCGGGAATCGCCCCTAGCCACTCCGCCGACCCCCCCACCCCGCCTAAAAGCAACACAAGCCAACAACATCCCCTTCCCCCAGACCTCGCGATCTCGGACACGGGAATGTTGGGGGCATGATAGGTAATTGCGTAACTTCCGCAAGATGCCAAAACAACATGACCCGGGTCCCGAGGCAGAGGCCGCGAAGTAGGCGCCCAGTCCTGAAAAGGCAGTGCCATGTATCGTCAGAACAGTGCCGCGATGCGACTCAACATAACGAAAGGCCGCTCGGTCGACGCGCCGTCAGCAGTAACACGATCCCCGAGAGGCCAGTGTGCCGGATACCTCCGGGGAAAAGCGATTCCCAAAGCACGTGACTCCGCGGAGCCCCTTAGAAACGCTAACCCCCCGCATTACTCAAGAGAAACCCTTCCGCAGAACCTCGCTATAAATACCCCCCTCCATAGGCCAGGGGAGGAGGGGGGAAAAAGAGAAATGCAAGGGACTCCCATACCCTCACTCCGGGCACAAAACGGCCCCAAATGCCCCACCACCTCCAACTGGATATTCCCCTTACACATGGAAGGCACCGCCCGCCAGCTTTCCTCCTGCTTGTTACTATATCAAAAGGAGTGCCCAGATAGCCGGCCGCGGGCCGCAACACCCTAATTAACGCCGCCACCTTCGGCGATCCCCACAGGGTGCCGGGGAGGGGAAAACCCCTCAACGGCTCGCCCAGCGGCGCCACCACCGCCACCTCGTCCTCAGCCACCCGGGGGTTCCCCCTCGGTGTGCGGGGTCCCCGACGAGGCCGCGCTACCCCCCAGCACGGCGACAACAAGGCAAAACGTGAGGAAGCAAAGAACGGGAAAAGGAGAGGATCCCCTCCTGCGACCGTGGGTCGGCTCCTCGGCTCACCCTTGGACAGTGGCGGTAGGAATTCAGTAATCGACATACGGGAAGGCCGCCCTGACGCAGGGATCTGCTCCTCCCGGCAAAACGAACAACAAATGTGGACCACACCCCGTCCCACACATCTCCTAAGTCTTGTAAATATCTCCGAGATTTCTGATAAAGATTGGTGCATAATACTTTCCCTTTTTTCTTTTTTTCGGATAACGCCCCGCTTAGCTCGGAGTCAGGGAGAGACTTCATGACCCCGCTATAGCGGGACACATCCCGCGGGGCCGGCGTCACCCCCCCGGAGCCGAGATCCCGGTCCGAATCCCAAGTAAAAGGTAGTATCACGGTAACGTTACGCCATCCGAGCCGAACCGGGCTTCCGCTTCGCACTCGAATGCCGGGGGCAATTGTTACGACCTAAAGATCGTAGTAGCCCAACTCCAGCCCGGATCCGCTAACATACCCCTTTAGCTCACCATTTAACAATTAGGGCCGCCGCCCCGAAAACCCGGGGCATCACGGAGATAGGCGCGCCTTACAGCGCTCCCCGAAACGGCCGAGGCGAACAACTGTAGCCGGCCGAGGCGAACAACCGCAGCCGCCCGACCCACCGGGGGAGCGCGTTAGGGGACGCTCGGATAGCTAGGCCAAGCCTATTGACGGGCGCGGCCGTGCCGGACAACCCCCGACCGGAACGGCCCATCCGATTCCCGCGAACCGCGGCGCCGAAAGTAAGCCAGACCTTTAGTTCGACGCTAACGACAAACAGCCTAGGATAAGGACGTGACTAACCCATACGTCACCCGACCGTCTGACAAAGCACCCCCAGGCGGCTGACCTGACCGGCGGTTAGTGCTTTCGGCCCTGACATCCCGACAAAAGCACCCCTCGGCCGTTGCGCCGCCTAACAGAAGCGGATCAGGAACTCCTGTTCCCGACGTCCTCGTCCGAAGTTTCCGCTGACACCCGAGCCAGCTCAGCACGCCTAGTCATCACCCGTCAGGTATAAATACCTCCTCTCCTCTTACGGAGAAGGGGGTTAGAAAAACTCTCATCTTCTATCATTCACACACGAGGGCAAAGGTCCTCCATATCTTTGTTCTCCCACCTATAGCTCGTCACGCGAGGCGGACACACAGTTAGTCCGGCCGGCGTGTCCAGCCCCCCATTTAAGCCCTTTTACTGACTTAGGCATCGGAGGGGCTAAGGGTTGAACCCCAACCCCGCCCTTCTGACGAGTTGTTCGTGCTGCAGGAGAGCTCGCCCCTTGGCCAAAGTCAGCGTCAGCCTCCC